>WAAE01018038.1:0-52919 GCA_013400495.1 Nicator chloris | reverse complement strand
AAGGGGAGAGAAGAGAAGAGAAGAGAAGAGAAGAGAAGAGAAGAGAAGAGAAGAGAAGAGAAGAGAAGAGAAGAGAAGAGAAGAGAAGAGAAGAGAAGAGAAGAGAAGAGAAGAGAAGAGAAGAGAAGAGAAGAGAAGAGAAGAGAAGAGAAGAGAAGAGAGAGAGAAGGGAGAAGAGAGAAGGAGAAAATTTAAAACCATGGGTTATAATGACAGCAGAATTTGGAGTAGGCTGCAGCATACTGCTTGTTAAGTGTTGTCCCTGGGCCAAAGAGAGGTATATGTCAATAATTTAAACCTATTTTAAAATTTCCTTCAGGAAAATTTCCCAAAAGATCACCTTCTCAAATCCTGAATGGATTTGAGAAAATGTTTACTCCCCAGAAAACCTCAACATTTGCCTTATTACAGAGACAAAAAATTAAATAACATCCAATCTCTGTCCAAGACTTTTCTCTTCAGAATTATTTAAAATTATAGAGCTAACAAATCAAGTTTCCTTTATATTTTTGAAGCTGATTAGCAGAGTAGTGATATGATTACAAGGATGAGAACTGAAAGAAATGAAAGAGATATTTCTTCGTTTCTAAGGAAAATCTCCTCTATCTGGCATAACACAGCACTGATGGCACCAGCAAAGGGTAGAACAAGCTGGGGTGAGGTGACTACCTACCTGTACAGGGTGGCTCGGACTCTGCCCTGGGGAGATAAATTGTGCAGGGAAGATAAAGGTAATAGTAATTTGTAAGGAAACATCAAGATTCAAAGAGAAAACTGTAGTCTCAATCTAAGAATTCTCAACTATCTTTTCCGGGGAGGCTTAGACACCAAACAAAAACCCAAACAAACAAACAAACAACAACAAACCAAAACCACAAACAAAACAAACAAACAAAACCAAACCAAAAAACACAACCAAAAAACCAAAAAAACCCAACCAACAAAAAACTGTGTTCCTGCCTATGACTTTGTTCTGTAGTTATTGAAGTCAAGAGCAATATTATCATTGTCTGAAGATGTGCAATTATGAGTCTTGACTGCCTTAGAGGTAAATCATCCATCTTCACTCTGCTAAAAAAGGAGTTTACAATCCCCTTTCAGGATTAACACAATGTATGTACCGAGAAACATCTGGTCATTTCTGGAAGCAACAATGAAGAATACAGTTTTTTGCAGAAATTGCATCATTCAAATGATTGACAAGACAACATCATCAAAGTTTTTACACATAAATATGTAGAATATGTAAAAACGTGTACCTTGCCAGCAAATCAGCTAGTTTTCCTTCAATCTTCAATCATGCATAGCACAAGAATCATATTCCTAAATAATACTGCCCTTTCTGAATAGAAAGCATTTAAAAATAGGTTAAAAGTAGCATATTTTATGGACAATAGATTCTTTACATAGATTATTAATGGAAACATAATATTTAAGCAGTCATTTGTGGTGAAATCTGAGGCTACTTGTATACTGGTGAATATCCCTACCATCATGCAGCTTGTCACAGAAGCCACAACAATCCTAATACAAAACCATGGGTCATTTCCATTGCCTTTTCCCCAGTAAGATTGCCATTTGCTTTCAGTGAATAATTGCCTGAGTAAAGACAACAGAAGCAGGTCTCATATTTGAAAAACAAGAACAAACACAACTAAATATCAACCAGGAATGACAGAAGAGCCAAAAATAAATATCCAGAGAAAAAAGGGCAAGAAGAATAGACAGTTTAATGAGACTGGGAGTGTGGAAATTAAGACAATTTTCATGCTAGTTATAAACCCAAATTAAGAAGAAGGTGATAAGTAGTTTCTAAAAAAAAATGTGTAGGCATGTTTTGGTATATCAGTCTTTTCTCAGTATGTACAGGGGCTATCAGCTTGTTTTAGTTTAGGAGACCTAAAGAGATGTCTTCCAGTGTGAAAACTTCTTTGAATAAATCACATTATCATATTTGCTAGACTGTGTTTTCTCCTCTTGTTTTGTACAAGTCACAGGCTGAGTTTGTGAGCGCTACACTCAAGTCAGTCAGGTACCTGTGTCTTCTCTAAAGCAACAGCTTCTGAACACAGTTTCCACTTATTTCTCAAGTTTCAGGGTGTGTTCTTGGCACAAGTGGGCAGAACTCTGTTGATTTTAGTAAACATTTAATTATGAAGGAGGAACAAAAAATTAAGAGGATAGAAGACCTTTTCCTTAAGTTTTGTCCAAACTACAGTCCCAGGCACTTTTCTAAATGTAGTGAACCAAAAATCCATTAACACCTTCCTAGATAGCAGTGCCCATCCATCCTCTTTGTTCTGTAAACATAGCTGGGACACATCCACACTTTGAATAATTTATCTCTCAGATAGAAATAAAACCTTGTAATAGTAGTGAGGGAATGAGTGTGAACCCAGCCATGGAACTGGGGAGGGAAGGGAGTGGGGGGAGCCTGAATTGTAAAGAAAAAACCACCATCAAGTCCTTAGCACAGATAGAAAGGGCATAAAGTCCTTAGCATGAGGAAATTGGGGTCAACTAACCTAAGACTGGGACAAATGGGAGGAAGACAAAATCCTTGCACTGGGTAGGAGGGTTGGTGGCGAGGGAAAATTATATGGGCAGAGAGCGTTTGGCATGTAAAAAGAATTGAGATCCTGGCAGAAAAATTGGGGTACACTGGTGTGTGTCTCAAGGTGGGAGTGTTTACAGTATATTTTCAGTGGGGAGCAGGTGAAGAGGGACACTGAGCCACCAGCAGAGTAGTAAAATATTGACCACATAGTGCCTTAGGTATGAAACAGAGGCTTGAGGGAACCTGAAACAGGAGGTGTCACACAGAGGGGTGTTTTGTATACAATATGAAAGGTGACTTTAAAAATGAAAAAATCTTAAGATTCACAGAGTGAGGCAAGACAAATGAGGATTCCAGTTAAGCTGGGTGTTCAGGAATCAGTTCCTCTGAAGCCCCTTTGCATAAATTTCCCCACATTGCCTTAAGGAAACTGGAGACAGGAACCTGCTGTCCTCAAAGGACTGTTCAGCCACTGGGGTGGAAAGAATTGCCAGGCAGGCTCTTGTATGGGAATATTAACCCTTGACACTTCTACAGCCACCAAAAATGTATACTTGCCTCCTGGCTGTCCATCTCCTCCGGGGAGCCATGTGTCACTTTGGAGAGGGGTGACAGAGGATATGCTCTGCTAGGGCAGCATATCCTTGTGGCCTGGACAGCAATTTTTTAATGAGTGATGGCAAGTTGTGTTCAGCACATTGGGAGTGCCTTCATGCAACAACAGAATGAACAGATGCTGAAGAGTGAGTTTACAGGGTGCAATTTCTCATTTCTCCACAAAATTGTGACCCTGCACATATAGTCTGTCCACGCATACCCCATGTATGCCCCATTTTTCTCTCTCTGGAAACATAGAGGCATTAGTATCTTTCCAAGATTCTTTTGCATGATTGTTATGTAACAGTTGGTACATTTTTCTAATCTGACACTTTCAGTTTGAGTATATACTTGCATTCTTACTAAAACACATCCAGAACTGCACAGCTTCAGACAGCTTTCTCTCCACCACAGAGCTGCTACCAAATAGCAGCACAGGAACTTTTTTTTTAACACTGTGGTTATAGCTGACTTCATCTGACAGGTTCATGTCTGCCTCGGGAAGCACCAGCACTGGAGCAAGACTATCAGTCTCATAAGCTCCCAGTATCATCTCAAGGAGTCTATCTTGTGTTTGGGAACAGGTACAGGAAAAGCAGACCTGGCTGGGAACTTCTACTGCCAGTATGTGCTACAGACAGAGGCTGCCCATTTTGGGGTGAAGCAGCAGAAATCCTTGGGAGTAAGTTTGAGTGGCCTGTTACAGTGTGGGTATAGCACTTTCATATACCTAGGGCACCAAAGTCCTCTGTAGGAGCCCTTGAGGAAACACACCGTAGTCTCCAAAATTAATGAGAAGTGAAGAAAATAGGTTTTTGTTCTCCATCCCTGCAGATTTTGCTGCTCTAAGGATAATTTCATACTTGGGCAGGGAGAGTAGGATTACACAAAATATGATAAACCATTAGAAATAGAGAAGAGCAACTAGGATCAATCAGTGCATCCATTTTTAGAAACCTGAAACAATGGTCACAGGACACCATAGTGCTGTGTGCTGTACAGACACAGGACACAAGGTCTCTACCTCTCAGCACTGAGCAGTTAAGTTTAAAATCAAAGACAACAGACCAAAACAGAAAATCAAGACAGGACAACTCAGGCATCCTGACAGACCTGCATGGCAGCTCCTCACTGTTCAAAGGATACAAAAGGATAGTTTTGAGGAGTGTAATTAAGTACTTGAGGGTCAGTGTATTATGATAAGCTTACTGATGTTTATGGAGAAAGCCTTCCTGTGAGAGAGATGTGAGGGCAGGAAGTTTGGAGATCTCTAACTGAGCTACAGCATTAGCAGATTCAGTGCGTACGTCTTGACATGGCTGTGGACAACACTTGAACTGGCTTTTTGTTGGCCTAATCTGTCCAAATGATCAAAAAAGTCATTGGATAGAGAGAAGAGAGAAGAAAGAGAGAGAAGAAAAGCCACATCCTCTGTGTAATGAGAGCCATGCCATAGGCTGGGTGGAAATGTGGCAGCATTTCAAGCACATGCTACTCCCCACTTTGATGCAATCCTGTTTTCTAAATCTCTGCCTGAGATCAAGACTGGATGGGAAGACAGAAGTGGACTTTTGCAGAAATGCAATGTTTTGCCTGTCTTGTGACCAGGCACATATGTAGCTCTGAATCTGAGTGTCAGTCAACAAAGTAGGATGTCTCAGTAGGATGTGCCAGTGAATTCCTTGCTGGAACTCCTTTTGATCAATCCACTTCAAGTTTTGCATGGTGTCCCTTGACTCGATGCTGAGCGACTCTGCGGTAAATGAAGTATTTTGCATGTCCAACCTGGGACATGGTAGATAATAAACAGGTTTTCTACTTAGAAAAAGACTGACCTTGTTCAGGAAGGAAGGACATTCTGAGCAGTCCTTTTGCAGTATCTCCAGGCAAAGAAGGGACCCGGTTTTGTCCCTTAGCACTTCTACTTTCAGAGCTGTGTGCCAGCCTTGGCCCATGGCAGTCCCCTTTAGTCTCCAGCTGTTAAGTTTGCATAGGCTTTTCCCTCCTACTTTCTTCTTGGATGCCACAATTGGCAATCACAAATTTATTGCCCACTCACAAGGAAAAAGTCAAAGACTGGTCATGGAGGTGAGATGCCTGTGAGCCAGAGGAGATGTGTTAAAGTAGGAAATATGTCTACAAAGCAAATACAGGGTATGCAGACTTTTTGACTGTCCCAGATAGATCACCTTGAAGCAATTTCCTGATGTAAATTAGCTTCCCGTGAAACATCCCAGAAAAAAATGCCATTCTACTGCAGAGAAACTGAAATATTTCTCATAAAGGAACATTAATAATGAACATACAATCTGAAAAAAAATAAAGTCATCTATAGGTGAGTATCAGGTACAGTGAAAATGTGGCTGTAGAGGGAGGTTACAGATGAACTGATTTGGAAGGAAATTTGTTGGTTTCTCACATTTAATATCACAAGGTGCTTTCTAAAAATGAAAGTTGGAATTGCACAGAGTATTATTTTGCAACTGTAATATAAATATGTAGTATCATAGCATCCAGAGTGGTTCTGTAGCAGCAGTCAAACAGTAATGAGGGAAAGAATGGTGCTGGGGTAAGACCATAATGCTCAATAAAAAAGAAAAATTCCCTAGTCCCATGCTTGCCAGCAAATTCCTTTATCTAGAACTCAGTGCTAATGGAAGTTTTTCACTCTGGATATCTACTGTCACTCGAAAGAGGCAATGTGAAGGGTTTCAGAGTGTGTTCCTCCTCTGTCCTTCCCCATCCTTGTCCACGCTGCTGTTGTGATCCTGTGCCCACTCAGACAGAGATCAACTGGAGCACTCTGTAGAGCCCTCTTTTTCCATACACCTGAATTTTCTTCCAGTGAAAAACAGGATGCAGGAAGGGGGAGAAAATGGTACACCTGAACTTTATCCTCATACGTCTTTAAAATGTGGCCAGGATACATTTTGGGAACTGATGTCTCTGGTCCTACAATTTTAGACCTGGAAGGTACAAGTTGCCTGATACCAGATTTCAAAAATTAGGGATTAAACTGTGTTTCTTACTGCCTTCCACTGTAAAACAGTAATAACATTTTACAGCAAAGTAAGGAATGCTGACAAAGTCAGCTTTTTTTTTTTTTCATAATCAGATAACAGCACCAGGAGAATAATTATTTGTCTATTAGCACTTGATTTGCATGTGGCTTCAAAAGGATCCATGAAAGATGCTGTTAATATATATATTCTGAATGTCTGAATGTAAAATGGCTGCTGTTACAATTTAAAAGGCTAGGGAAGCCTCTGTGTGAGATTTTAGTTAATTAAAACATGTAATTTATTAAAACAACAAAACACAGTGAACTGATTCAAGACCATCTGTCCAGGATAATCCTAAGTATACAGTCATAGTTTTGCATTTGAGTAATAACCATAGTTGAGCAAACATTTTGAAAGAAAGATAAACCCATTAAGCATAAGTTCTGTGTGTGAGCCCAGTGAGGACCCTAGTCCTCAGTCAGGGCTGAGCCTCTAGGCTTTGACAATATAACAAAAGCAACAAGGAAAGGGAGTGAAAAATAACTGAGGACTAAACAGCAGGCTTTAACATGTTTAAAACTGTTGATTAATACAGCCTTGACTAATAAAAAGCATATTTTGACTTCCTAATTACTCAAGTTTTGCCCCATTTAAACAGTATTTTATTTTGAGTCTCCCTCCACAGATTTGTATCAGAAGCAGAATGAACAGCACTCAAAATATGCTCTAGAATATTTTCCTCTCAGGGAAAAAAAAAAAAAAGGCATATTCCTCCTATGACAGTGTTTGAATTTTAATGTAAAATGCATTCTGAGATAATCCTCACTTACAGAGGCTTGTTCTTGCACTGAAGGATGACAGGCTTTTAAATCTGCCAAAGATGAGTTCAGAACTTTCTTTCTGGCTCTGCATTGCTTCTCCAGTACCTGCTGACACCACTGCCACTTAGGAGTGGAGAGGAGTGTACTCCTTAGCATAAGGAGTCTACCTTAAGTTAAGGGTGAGCTGTAGAAATGGGAAATGCTGACAGCTGGGCCTCAAAGGTGAAGAAGGAACTGATGTTAGAATCATCTTTCGACGAACAAAATGGGTAAGCAAGGGTAGCAAACAGCCAGGCTTTAAAAGAGATTCTTTCTATACTCACTAATTTACAATACCTATATCCATTTTATCAATTGAAGGATGTTAAGGCTATGCCTATGCTAGCAAATTAAATATTCTTATGATCCCTCTGAGGGCCACTGTGACTACCCATTTAGTGAAAATCTCTTATCTCCCCAAACAGGGTGGCTGCATCCAAACTGCACACTGCGAATGGTCCGTGACTGATTGCCACATCGCATCCAGGGGCTGTCTGGGGAAGGGCTGCACACCCTAGAACATGTGTCAGGAGGGCCTTCTCACAGGAGCTCTCTGGGATCCTTCTTCCAGCTTAGTAGTCTGGAGGCTCAAATTCTAGTTCCAAGGCACATTTACTATCTCCTTCACCAGTACAGGGAGAGCAGTGCATTTGGCTACTAACATGAATGCTGAAGTCATCAGAATAACTCATACTGATGAGGGCATAGATCTAGTATGTTGTACCATTGATGTAAAACTACAATATGATTAGGAATTATTACAACAGCAGTCTCTGCATAGTCATATGCATTTATTCTGTGAAGCCACAGACTTCTGAAGATCTGGTGGCTATTTATATGCCCAGAGTTACTTGCATACTTCAGGGTTTGACGCACTGTGTTCGAGACACAGACAGACAGTAAAACCCACTGGGAATGCACTTTACAACACTCACTTTATTTCTTTTGGCAACTGAAATCTATATTATACTTCTGTTAGTTCTTCACTGTGTCCTGATTCAGAAAATCGGGATTGCAAATGATTTGATTTGGGGAAGGCAAGGCCCTCACCACAAGACAAGAGATGTATGAATAGTTGACAATAGCTAGAGTCCTACCAGAATTTCAAAGCTAGCAGAGTTTTACTGTGTTTTTCTCCAACAAAGCCTTTGGATTCACCTATAGGAAGTAATACGTGGATAATATATTTTATAGTTTCGGCAAAGGACATACCAAACCTGCAGTGACTTGCTCAGATCTAACCAATGTAGGATGAAAGATGAGATGTACAAGACCATGGGAAGTAAAATATTCCTTGTTCAAATTTATAAGCTTCATGAACACTCTCTTAAAATTAAGCCTTGTATGCATAGTTATCAACCCCTACTTCCTGGTCACACAGGATCTGGTTCTAGATTACAGGCCTGCAGCAAAAGAAGGAAAGCAACAGAGCAGGAAAGAGTGGAAGACAAAAATAATATTTATTTTTTACTCACCTAAGTAATCAAGTATTTCCATATGCCATGCAGCAATTGGAACTTGGTTTCCAACTCATTTTCATCTATGGTGGATCTTCCACAATCTGATAATGGTGCAACCTCTGATTAAAACTCTTTATGAGGTTGGGATATATAATATTGCTCTCCTGTGTAGTAGATTCCTTTTACCTATGATGGCTTGGGTTGATGGTACACTGTTCTTCCATATAGGGCAGTAGCCTTTCCTTCTGCTATCTTCAACTGTTTTCCCGATATATGTATGGACCTGATATGTTTGAAACTGCTGTCTCTGAATAAAGCTGGGCTCAGAGTGGCCAGAAGTTGTTTGCAGAGAGAGGACAGACAGACACACAAGAGCAGACATACGCTCAGAGCAAGATGGCATCATCATAATTTCCATAGAAGCTAAAAAGAAATAAACACAGAAGTCTGATTTTGATGTACAATGTCTTTCTTAATTGTCAAAGTTCAGAGGGGCTAGAACCTGAGTTAACCACATTTTAATGCTAAGCATATCTGAAGACTCATACTGCAAGCCTAAGGCAAGTGTGCTTTCAGAAAGTAGGCTCCACACCAGGCACTGAGTGCAGCCACAACAAATCATCTTTCTTTGCACATCTAGATCCTGAAACAGGGTGTAAAAGACCGTGCACACTGCGGCATAAGTGTGGGAAGAAGAAAATAAAACCGCCCTCACAAATGAAAATATGGAAGCTCTGCTGCACCACCAGTGACTCAGACCTGCTTCTTTCACCCCTGCCAAGAAATTCAGGACACGTCCTCTTCAGAAATCCCTGGCCATGTTACTGAAATACCTGCACTTTCCAAATTCTGTCAGAAAGTGCACACATCGTCTTTCCAGATCTTGGCAGCATAAATGGAATGATTCTGTGAGGAATAATCTGGGGTCTCAGGTTCCTATGGCTCTGTTACATACACCACAATAGCTCAGCAACAGATGCTGTTGGTAGGAACTCGGTGTATGTACTGTACAGATGAATTTTTACTGAAGCAAATCGACTTCGCTGTGAAGGATGTTGGAAAGCTCATGTGTGGGAGGAGAAGAAAGGTTCCTATGTCTCCACCACAGCTTCCAAAACTCCCAGTGGGTCTCAGCTGCTCTGAGTGGATACCATTAACTGGGTGTCTGGGGTTCGGGGACAGAGGTAGTTGTTTTTCTCTCAAAAGAATGTGCATGGCTTTGTCGATTATAATTACTCAAACTGTATCCTGCTGCTCCTCAGGGGCGAAAGAGCTCTCCCCTCTGCTTGACTATTGGCCAACTGAAACCACTTTGGTTTGGGCAACAGGAAACGGCCAGAGCTGTGACCTATGAGACAGATCTGTGAATCTCTTGGTTTATAAATCCCAGCAGAGAGAGGCTGGCCCCCTTCTGACAGCTGCCTGTAAAACCTGTGACCTGACAGTGAACAAAACGTCAAGTCCTCTTAACAAAGGAATCACTAGTCTGCTGCTCAAAAGAGAGGAAGTTCTCAAGCAGGTATTTTGTCATTTAAGTGACACTCTTCCCTACTGAATGCAGGCTTCAGCATAGCATTTTCTACCATTGTTGCCTAGCATCTGGATTCCTGCTGCTCCCCTCCAGGGGCTGGTGATACTTCTCCAGAAGTTTCAAGCACATAATTAGATTGCTCCCTTAGTAAGCAGAATTTCTTGGAGAGGAAGCACATTGCAGCACTGTTCCACAACGTGCCTAAGCTGCCAGCGAGAGCCAAGAAGAAGGCTAGTTCTTGAATCTGCAAGGATCTGCAAGCTCAGCTGGTCCAGAGTGCACAGCAGGAAAAGTTTGGCTGGGCTCTGACATAGGAGTTGCACGTATTTAATAATAGGTTTTGTATAGCAAAGCCCAAGAAGAGCTGGGCTGCAATTTGGCAGGAAACTGGACCAACCTAACAGCTTGGTGTTGCCAACAGGCTGTGATCCTATTCCCAAATTCCCCCTCACCTTTCTGCTCCCATCAGAGCCTCCTGCTCCTTCCATGGAATTGCTTGGTGTGGAACTCAGCCGAACATGCCAGGTGACCAAGAAAGCTGGCTCAGCTCCTAAGCTCAGGAGACCACTCACTTTTTTGCTGGCTTTGTTTTCTGATGCAAACAGTGAGATAAACTGACCCACTCTTAAAACTAAATGCAGGACCAATGCTGGAATTTGTGCAAGGCAAGCATTAATGGCATGTGCCTGTGTGGGAGGAAATGCAGGACAAAAAAAGATGACCAGCCCCCTTCCAGCAGCAGCAAACTTAAATTGCATTCAGTACCACATGAACCCCCACCTTTGGGCCTTGCTCATTGCCAAATCTTTTTTTTTTTTCCTAAAATTCCAAAACTCTACAGTGGGTGATACCTAATTTATTTTGGGACTCAGTGTGCATTTCAAACAGATTTATTTCATAGGAGGTATGGATGACGGCAACCCACTGGGCAGATAACAGGCCAAATTGTACTTTGGAGTACAATTCTAGCACAGCAGAGGCTGCTCTAAATTTGGGCTACTGCTGCCTGATTCCCCTCCCTCCGTACTCACTCACTTACTTCTTTTCCTACATGTTTTGGTCTTATGTTTTCCATAGCATTGGTGCCAGTGGAACCAGAAGACGAGGTATGCTCAGGGAGCTGACCTATCTAAAACCTAACCTGTCCTGAGAGCTTTTCCGTTGGGAATCTGTTCTCTGAATCAGACCACTGCACAAATCCATCTCATAAAATAGATGGGGTACAAACATTTAGCTGATGGCGTAAACAAAGGAAGAAAGCTACTTTGCTTTTAACAGCCCGTTAGTTTTTTTAACCTGCATGGTAGGTGAGTTTTCAAACTTAGGCACTAAGAACAAACGGGGAAGATTCACAAAGAACTAGAGATGGAGTATTTAATCTCTAGGCAGGTACTCAAAGACTTTAGTTCATGAGATTGATTTAGGCGCCTGTCTCCCCTTCCCGGAACTGAGGAAGTTAGGTAGTGGTGCTGTTGGGGCTTAGATTTGTTTCCTTTTCTTATGGAATTTTTTTCCCCTAAGTTGCTAGGAGACTAACTACTGAGTACTTATGAATACTTGGCCAAAACAAAAGAAGTGGCCAAAAGTTGGGAAGGGGAAGATAACGCGGGTTTTGGGGGGCAGGGAAAGGACGGGCTGGGGACAAGTAGTGTGTCTCTTGCTCTGGACGAGGAAGGAGGACGGCGAGGCTGTTTTGCTTGCTGTGAGAGGAGTTCACGGTCACCGTGGATTCCGGTCTTGGAAGGCTCCATCTCTGCTCGTGTGCCCGAGAACTCTGAGCTCGCTTCTTCCTGCCCTGCTGGGAGCCGGGCCGGGCTCTGTCCCGCCGCCACCGCTTTTCTTCGGCGCTGCTCCTTTCTCGCTACGGTGTAGCCGCAGACTTCCCTGCCCTGCCGGGACATCCCACCGTCCCAGCTACCACCGCAGAACTTCTGATTTGTCTCATCTACCAACCCAGGATTTTCCACTGTTCCAGCTCTGCTCTTGGAGGTCCCGCAGGAGCCCCGAAACCAGACTTACCCGGGCTTTGTGAAACAAAAAACCCCTCGAGGTTCCTGGTTCTGGTTTGTTGTTGTTGTTAATGCAGTAGTTGTTGTTTGTTTTGTTTTGTTATACATACTAGTAAAGAACTGCTATTCCTATTCCCAACACCTTTGCCTGAGAGCCTCCTTAATTTTCAAATTTGTGATAATTCGGAGGGAAGGGGTTTGAATTATCCATCCCAAGGGGGGCGGGTTTCAAACCAAGACAGGTGCATCCTTTGTCTACCAACAAAACCTCTGAATGTGGGAGAGCAGCATCTTTTGAAATCAACCAGAGGCAAGAAGAGCTGAAACAAGGCAGAGAAGAGCTGAGACTCTTCTTCTCATATTTAGACTTCTCTGTGTGTAAGATTGGAACATATTTTGATCTCTCCTTCCTTTCATTTTTTTCTAGATTTAGGTAACTAGCTCTGCCCTGGGAAATAAATGTGTCCTGCGGAAAAGTGGCCTCCAAGGAAAAATAGACAATGGTTTAAATATTCAGTTTTCATGGGTTGACACTGGATGCTGCTCACTTACTGCCCTCTGCAGCTGGATAGAGGGGAGAAAATTTAACCAAGGGTTCATGAGTTGAGGTAAGGACTGGGAGAGGTCACTCACCACACACCGTCAAGGGCAAAACAGGCTTGACTTAGAGATTTAAGGTGAGTTTGTTACTAATAAAATTAGAGCAGTATAATGAGAGGTAAAATAAGCTCTTAAAAAACCTCCCTCTTTCCCGCCAGCTGGGCAGGGAGGTAGGGAATGGGGGTTTGGTCTGTTCACCACCTCTGGTTTTTCACTCGCTGCTCAGGGACAGGAGTTGTTCTGCTGCATCGTGGGGTCCCTCCCATAGGAGACAGTTCTCCATGAACTTCTCTGACGTGACTTCATCTCATGAGCGGCAGCTCCCTGTGACCTGCTGCAATGTGAGTCCTTCCCACGGGCAACAGTCCCCCTCAAACTGCTGTGGTGTGGGTCACTCTTCCAGGAGGTGCAGTCCTCCAAGGACAGGCTGCTGCAGCATGGGAGCTGGGCGTCTCTCTCCATGGGTCTCCCACTGGAGCACAGCCTCCTCCCAGGCACCCACCCGCTCCGGTGCAGGCTCCTCCACGGGCTGCAGGTGGATCTCTGCGTCCCCCCGTGGATCCTCCAAGGGCTACAGGGACACAGCTGCCTCACCAGGGGCTGCACCGGGGGCTGCAGGGGAATCTGGACTTCGGCACCTGGAGCACCTCCTCCCCCTCCTTCACTGACCTTGGTGTCTGCATTGTTGTCCTCTCACATGTTCTTACTCTGCTCTTCTCTAGTCACAACTAAAACTGTGCAACCGCCTTTGTTTAGATTTCTTGTTAAATACGTTATCACAGAGGTGTTACTGCCATCTCTAATTTGCCCAGACCTGAACACCAGCACGTCCATNCTTGGTGTCTGCATTGTTGTCCTCTCACATGTTCTTACTCTGCTCTTCTCTAGTCACAACTAAAACTGTGCAACCGCCTTTGTTTAGATTTCTTGTTAAATACGTTATCACAGAGGTGTTACTGCCATCTCTAATTTGCCCAGACCTGAACACCAGCACGTCCATCTTTGGAGCCACCAGGGACTGGCTCTGCAGGACATGGTTAGAACTTCCAGCAGCTTCTCACAAAAGTCACCTATGTGGCCCCTCAGTACCAAAAACCATGCCATGCGAAACCGCTACAAATGACATTAAATGAAATGTCAAACACGGAAAATTCTGAAGTAAAGTCAAAACAACAAAATGGAATTGAAGAGAAAGGAAGACAATGGAATTGAGCTGAAACTTCAAGAAATTATTGTCAAATCCTTAATTTCAATGAAACCTCGACACTCCATTTCCATTCAGAATGTTTGTGTTTTCCAATTTAATTTTATGTTGTTATATTACCTTTCCTGTCTTTTCATTTCCATTCATTCATTGATTTCTCATTTTCTTTCATGAAATGAAATCTCGAGGTTTCATTGAAAACCATGTCATGAATTTTTTGCTCATTTTTATGCAGTTTCTGTCTTTTTATTGCTCTTCATGGTTTCACTTCATTTCAGGATTTTCTGTTTTTCCAACTTCATTTCATGTCATCATATTTCCTTCCCTGTATTTCCATTTCACTTCATTCTCTGATTTCAAGATTTCATTTCCCTTCATTAAATTCTTCATTTCATGAAGGGAAATAAAATCTCGCAATTTCAATGAGGATCAATTCAGCAATTTTGGGGCTATTTCACCACAGTTAATGTCATCCCCTTCCCTTTAAAAGTTTTCACTTTTGTTCAGAATTAATTAATTTTTTAGGTTTCATTTCATCAATTTCTTCTCTAGTCTCTCCATTTCACTTTGTTCTCTGATTTCAAGGATTCAATGTGTCTAATTTTGGCAAGGTTCTGTCCTTTTCACTGCCCCTCATTTCTTCCCAATGCATTTTGTTATATTCACTCAGTTTCCAAAAGCCACGAAAAGCACAAGCAGTAATAGGAAGCCCAACTCTGTACCTTAATTAAACAGGTGCTCCCCTGAGAAATGGATTCTTGGGTACCAGTCCTTGCTTTCAGCATAGATTACAGTTTTTTAATCCACAAAAATTAACTTAGGTGAGTTAACTTAAACTCACTCCTTAAAGCAAACCACATAATTCCAGGGGCAGGGCTATAGGCAAGGTATTAATTCTCCTTACTTACTAAATTCTTTGTTTTTTTTAAAAAGCACAAGACGTTTGTACAGTTGCTAATAACATGCTGCAAATGCCCAAGAGCTCCAAGCGGGAGAGAGAATGAATGTTTTGTTATTCTAGGAAAATAGTTGCGTATTTTTACTGTAGTCATAACAAAGGAAGCTTCAAGCATTTCTCTACGTGCCAGTTGGGTTGTTTTTCTCATCACAGATATTCATCTGTCTGCAGACTGTAATGTCTTTCTGTGTTCATATGTGATGCATTCTGACAGCTTTTCTACAGTTAGAATTTGATATTTCAAGAAATCCATTGACAGTCTGGCTTTGAATATAGCACGTGCAGTTGCTTCAGCTTCCGCATCACTTTCCATTTTATTTTCAGGAAACTTTGGTTAGCATATTCTTCTACATGTGTGAAATTTCAAATTAGAAAGGACTTCTTTCAATTCTCCTTCTTTTAATGGAAGCTTGTCATCTCTCCAAAAGATAGAGGAAATGGGGTGTGACTGAAAATTAGCTTCCCTTCCTACATACTCACACTTCTGGAAAATTAGTGCCCATCAGCTCCTTGGAAGTGAACACATGATGTTGTTCCAGCAGGAGTTAGGATTCCCAGAGGTCAGTCTGAAACTAGGGACATTGCATGGCTTCTCCAGCTGACCTACTGCTGGTGTTCAGATGTTGAAACAAACCACAGCACTTGGTTTTCATAAAAACAAGCTTTGATGTAATCGGGCACATGAGATTAACAGCAAACACTTGTAAGAAGGACTGCATCAAAGATACACTAAAATCATAGTTTTAAAAGGACAAAACTACAGTCTCTTCAAAAAATTTAAGGTTTAAGATTTTTAAGTTTTAACGGCAGAATTTATCAAACTCTGAAACCTTGTCTACCTGCTTGTGTCTGAAAAGAATTGCAACATAATTTCCTTGCATAAACAATCTTAAAAGTCTGTGTTGATTCCTCATCTTGTTCACAAAGTTCTGTAGCATTAGGCTACTATTTAATTTGTCATTTCTTTTCTTTTTTCTTGGCACCTATGTTCACACCAGGAAGAGGAGCTTGTTGAGAAGGGAGGATTACAGATTTAGGATTTTATCTCTGCAGAGTCTGGCATGGTCTTTTGTTTTGACACTGCACCTTGGTACCTGGATTGTCTGTTTTGGTGAGAGAGAGGCAACTGTTTGTCTAGGAAGATGACAGAATCAAGGGCACATATGGATTCACAAGCCTGCTCTGTGTGGGTCTCTCATAAGCAAGGGACTGTTTTGCAGGCATCTGATAGCCTGAGAGAAGTAGATATCCCAGAAATATAAGATAGCTTTTTCACAGACACAAAAGCAAGCCTGTTTATGAAATATCAATTTCCTGAAAAATAAATTTTTAAACTTGTATTATATATATTTATATAATATATCAAGACAGGTACTGTGAGTTAACAGAGAAAGAAGGCCTGAGGTCCCTAAGCCAACACAAGACATGTGACTACATGCAGAATGCATGTCTGGAATACTAACATTATGTTCTTTGCTTGAGGGTCTGGAGGAATGTGTCATGGCTGTCTTTTGGCCTAAGTACTTTTCCTATGAGTCAAAGGTGCAAAGAAGTGGGTGAGGCAGGAGGACAGACTGGTGCACACCCAAGGCCCACCCTGACATAGCAGATATATGTTTGGACTTGGGAGTACTGCAGAGGCACTCCTGCATTCTGGCGTTTACCCCATGAGATTGATTGATTTTGCTGGCACGTAACAGAAAGGTACAGCTAGTGCTGTGAGGAAAAGCACAGCACAGTGCCATCTCCAGCACTAACTTGTCACCTACACTGGCTGGGTAGGGAGTTGGAGCTGCTGGGTGACTGCAGAAGGATACTCTAAGGTGGAATGGTCGTATCAGAAGCAACCCAAATAGTTCGTACAAGAGCCTACAATTCTATAAACATCCTGCCTGCATCCATGCTGAAGGCACTTCCATTACTGTCAAAATGCTCAAAGAACAGTAGAACTACACTGTGTTTTAAAGCACAAAATGTCACAGCTCGGAAGGCAGAAGCACTTGGCAGAGTTATCAGCATCTAGAATAAATGTACTTGAGCAGTCCTAGCACAAGTGTGTTCTCGGGTACTCTGTCATGCAAGACAGAGGAATCTGCCAGGTACTGTATACTCGGGCCATAATCTACCAAACAGCTTAAATACATTCTTAACTGCAAGCAAGGAGCCCGAAGCCCAGAGTTAAACACTGGGAGAGCCATGCTATTGAACTGAGGGAAAAAGCCCTCAGCACTTCACAAGGTCAACCCTTAGGAAAATTGGACCTTAATTTCTTGAAGTACCAGAATTGTTAATGTGTCTTTGAGCCTTGAATTTGGAAATGAGGGTGACTGTTATTTCAAGGTGTATGACTCAGGCCCTGAGCAACCAGAACAAAATCAGAGACAAGAATTAGAAGCGCAAGGGACACTGTGAGGGAAGAAGTGAGTGACTGAGTAAGAGGGTTCCCTGAGGTGAACTCCTTGCCACACTACCTGCAAATGCTTATAGCTCACTCCTATGGCATTCTTTTCATTGCCAACTTTATTATCAGATAACCTAAGTGTCATTTATGAAGCACCTGGGGACAAGAAATACGTGCGATCCCAGCCTGGCCACATTCCCTCCTACTGTAGTGACTGCAGCTCTGCCTGTGATGGGGCCAGGGCAAGGCAGGTGTTATGAAACGAATTCAGTGAGGTTAAGAGAAATGAAAACATTAAATTATTCTCCTGTCATGACACTTTTCGAGGTCTGTAAAGATGTGACAGATTGTACTGGTTGCTTTCCATATTCTGTATTCCAATGTGCATTTAGCATCTATGCCTTATGTGCTCAAGTTCCTGCCTACAAAGCAGCTTTTACCGAAGCATTTTCCAATGCTGGCATTGTCATGTGCATAACATACAAAATTTTGACAGGCAGCATGGAGCTGAGCAAGGTTCTGTGCCTTTACAAGGCACAAGAAACAAGTCTTAGCACAAGAAGCCTATATTAAACAGGTAAAAACCCCAGAATAATTTCCAAATACTGTGGATATCAGGGATACATTTATCTTAATCATGTATGAAGTCTTGTCAGATTACTTTCATTGACTGCCACCTATCTCACACAAGGTGGCATAATAAGACTGAATGGCTTTTGATGATTTTGTGTTAGTATTGTTGCAGTTTGAGCTAAAAAGGAGACCTGATATGAGTAAACATGAACTGTAGTTAGGATTTTTCCACTGGAGGGGTTTGGTGTGAATTTAACATAGGAATCATCTTAGAAATCAGAAGGGTTTGGGTTGGTCAGGACCTTAGAAATCATCCGGTTCCAACCCCCTGCCATGGGCAGGGACACCTTCAACTGGATCAGGTGGCTCAGGGCCCCACCCAGCCTGGCCTCTGAGACATGGTCCCTGACCCTTCAGTGCCAATGCTGTTGAGTGGCTTCATCCTTTTTGGAAGCAGATAAGGCGACTCTCCAAAGAGCTCTGTTGGCTACCTGAAAGCATCCATGAGTCACTACTGAAGAATGTCTTTTCAATGGGCTTTCAGTACCTATGCTTGTGGATGATCAAAACTGCAGAAACAACTCTTCACTTGGCCCACCACTAACCCTTGAACAACCCATCTATAGACACAATAACTCTGCCAGCACTTAAATGACCACAGAGTTTCTTTCTGCATGATACGCTAATATCCAAATAAATGGCAGAGCCCTGAAGTAGAGATCCATGGAAGGCCTGCTTCACAAAGGACAGACCACTGCTGATTGTATTCTTTCCCAGGCTTAATAGCTATGAACTCTCCCCTCAATTCACATGGAACCAGCACTGTTTGTAGTTTGTTAGATTTTGGAATGTCCCATGGGATCCTATTTGGTTGCTGAGTATAAGCAATTCTGTAATTGCTTTTGGAATAGTGTATCATAATGTTTTCTCAGCTGCCAGTAAAAACTTTCCTCAGTTCTCCCAGGACTTTTCTTTCATAAGGGGTTTTACCTCTGCCCATCTCCAACTGCTAGGAGAGAAACCACTCTTTTCATTTTTGCTCATGTTTCTAAATATATCTTCCATTATTATCTTTACCCTAGAACTCATTTCTCACAACTAATTTAAGCCAGGTACCTCTATTTCTGGTGGGTGTTCTGCTCTTTCTGAATCTCAGGACAGCAGCTGATGCTGATGTCAGCTGCAGGTATTTGAAAACCTGTCTGGAAGTTGCATTAAGCAGGTGAAAATCTGAGGAGCATCTTGAAGATTAGAAGACGAACTCACCCAGTTAAAAGACAGGTGACTTAGTCTAAATGGGAAGAGATGACAGGTTTATCTTTAGCAGGCAATGGGGCTCAATAAAAGGATGAGGGAGATGTGGGAAGAGATTCATTCTAAGTAAATTACAACTCCTATCAGCCTAGCTGGAATTCAGCATGTGGGAGAGCAGGGACTGCAGCTGTCATCATTGCCCTTGGATTTTTTGTGAGGAGAGGTAAACAACTCTAAATTTCAGCCTAGCTTCTCCAGAAGCTTGTGTGGGTGTCCCAGTAGTTTTTGGTAAAGAGTTTACAGCAGGAGCCACCAGGAAAATTATTTTTTTTCCAAATAAACAAGTTCAACTTAATGAAGGCTCAAAATTACTATGTGTTGGGGGGTTACCTCAGGAGTCTCATTATCTCTAATTGGATGTTTTATTTCATGAAGTAGTCAGCATTAACTTTTAGCTTGGTGAGGAAAAAAAATCTCATATTTAATTGCCTCCAAATTTTCCTTTATTCCTGGGAAGACTTGGCAGGATTGTGAATATCTCTAGTGACCAAGCTATCAAACTAGCTTTTCCTTTTCAAAGGACATCCTTCNGAATAACAAGAGAGGCCATGGGGCATTTCCCCTGGGGTCTCTCAAACTTTTGGAGGACGCAGCCTCCTTTTTATCCTAATTTCCCGGCTGCATTTCCCTCTCTCTTTCCCCATTGGCTGAGGTACTTGAGAGGTACAGACTTCCTGGAATGCCTAATACTGAAGATTCCCCTTTAATGCATAACCCCCCTTTTAATTTTCACTTCTTATGGAATTTGTTGGTTTTCCCATTGTTTCTTTTTATCTTTCAATATCCAATTTCACTTATCAGCAACCCTACAGTTTGTTTGTAAAGGCAAACATCTTCTTTTCCATTCATCCATCAGTGGGATCCTTTCCCATTGTTTCTTTTATGTCTCAGTGCTAGTTTTATCTACCAGCAGACTCACTGTTTGTAAGGACAAATCTGACATTCCTCTCCCTCCCCTTACTATCCAGGGCCAATTTTGGTTCTCCATCCCACTCAGCACCTCCTACTTCATAGGCAGCACTGGTCCCCACAAGCCCTACAGCAGACTGAAAGCAAGGACTGCTTTCTGCCTGAGTGACTTCCTGTCTTAAGGGCTCTGTGCCCAAATTTACACCAGAAGAAATCAGTGTAACTCAAGTTTAATATAGCTCAAAGCAGAGCTAATTCTATGCTGAAACAATCTGGAATGGCATACCAAGCTCAGGTTTTGGCCATATGTACTAGTGTTTCACACTCCTTCCCCCCCAAAATAAGTTTTGCCTCATAGTATTATCTATTTTATCTCATCTATAACCTATTCTAAAATTAGACCAGTTAAGCAAAGCCACCTTTTTCATTTCCTTTCATATCCCATTGGTCTAAAATCACTATCCAACATAAGTGAGTAGGGAAACATAGATTTCTTTTTAAATAACAATAAGAAATGGATGATTTATTAGACACATTTCAAAATATTAATGGTGTAAAGATATCTAGATAAATGAGGGACGATTATTCTCATCTTCACATACCAAAGTACAGCTGTGAAGTCCTTCCAAACAGTGCTCAAGATGTTTGATTTCTATTTTAGTTGATATTTGACAGAAAGGATTTTATTTTTACATTATCTAGGGGAAGTGGAAATGAGTATTTGTTCTGTCCTTTTTCCTTCTTGCTCTCCTTGCTTATCCTCCTGCCTTTTTATTTGTAATGATTGCAATGCTTTATTACACATGGTCCTGAGAGCCTTCAGGAGACACGTATCTTCCACAGTCAGTATTTTTCCTTATTATTTGAAGGTGTAGTAAACTCAGCTGTTGCCAGCTGAACACTCAATGTCTAGTGTCTGGAATGTATAAATTAGAAGACAGCTGAAAAGCACTGTAGCCCAGCAAAAACAGATATTAACCAAAGCGCAGACCTGCTTTGGGCCTCTTAGGTGAGATTCTCTACAGCTCAGCTTTCACGTTCTAAAGTGATCCTCTAGTTCACGAAAAGAGAGGTAGCAATACCTGAAGTCAAGGAATCACAATATTATGTTGGAAGAAAAGGTTTTGCACTAGAGGAATCCTAGGTCTGAATTGCACTGAATTATGATTAAGAGAAGTGAAGACGACTTCACTTTTCAGCACTAGCCCAGAGTCCCATGAAATTAGTTGTAACTAAAGCCACGCTCTGAAGGCATGGTTCCATATGATGAGGTTAGAGTTCACTCTCTAACACAGAAGGAAATGAACACTCTCTCCCAAATTAAATGTTCTGCGGTCTGGTTATTGAGTTGAAGTGGCTCATGGACCATATGGCAAATACCAAGGAGGAGCTAAGGGTGGGTGAAAATCTGCAGTTGGGACATGAGAAGTTAGCAACATCTCAGCTTCTTGGCCTTGGTGAACTATTAGATCAGATCAGCTGCTCCCAGATCTGTCTAGAGGAATTGGTTTGCTCTGCAGATCATCACTTCAAGGCCCATTCTGGCAGAGACAAGACTGAACAAGATAAAATAAGCTATTTTTGCTTGTGCTAGCAGGTTCTTAACAATACATTCAGCATGCCATTGAATAGACATTCTGAAATGAAAGAGCTCTGAAATATCTAATAAACTCACTGTGCAAAGATCCATGTATAGCCACACAAACTAAAATGTTCTCAGACTACTGGGAAAAATTGGGAACAATGCTTAGTTATTCAGGAGGGGCATGCTCTTTAAAGAAGCAGGCCTGGCTCAAAACCAACACAATTATGAAAAAAGTTTACCCCGGGGGAAAGAAGGCGACAAGCACTGAAGAACTGAGGTAACAGAGGAATCAAGATTGGAGAAACAGAGGCTCTGTTGTTTTTATAGGCAAATGTTTCATAAGTCTATTCAGCAAATTATTCACTCAGTCTTAAAGTAATCAGCCCATGGGACAAGTTTGGGGCACGAGCCCATTTCAGCCAGCCTTTCCCTTTGTCCTGAAGGAGATGACCCCTCTGACATGGTCTGAATGACTTTTGTTGTCTTGGCACAGGCAGGCATTCCCTGATACCTCTGGTCTCACCCTGTCCTCCCACACAGAGGCAAGAGCACAATGAAGTGTCAGCCTATTCCACTGCACTCCCCAGCCCTGGCTGCATCGCCAGGCAAGGAGAAGGAAAGGACTGGGCAGTAGAAAGCAGATAGTTGTCCATGTTGCCTGGAAGAGGGACAGAAATTTGAGAAGTAGGGAGAGAATGGCTGCTCCAGTGGGAGATGGGTGGTATTGGCCTGGCTGGGTGGGAGTAGTACTACTGTCAAGAGGAAGGGAGGGAACAAGCTCCCAGGCACAAGGAGAGTGAAAGATCAGGCTACAGAAATCTATAACCGATACTCACACCTGTCAGCTTTGGGTGTCCTATTAATGCTGCAAGCTTTCAGCTCAAGTGAAACCAGCATTATTGTCCTGAAATATAGCAGAAGTACTTCAAGTCTAAATAATTCGGATGTCAATATGAGTATGAGGAAGAAAATGATTTAGCAGAAGGACTGTTTTGTTTTTGAGGTCGCTATTTCTTTCTATTTATGCACCCATACAGCCACTAACAAATCAGTGAACTGGATGCACAACCAGACACCATCACTGATTACATCTTTCCCTGAACAAAAGCAAGGAAATAGAGGAGGAAAAAAAAGGAAGGAAAAGTTATTTAAAAGGCAGAACTATTTGATGAGATTTTATCTGCTATGCAGTTTAAACAGAATTCCCATACTATTTACAATCAGAATGTTGAGGGTTGTTGGGCAGTGCAAAGGAATTTTAAATAACTCCTGTTGGCAAAGTTTTTTTCTCAGAGTTGCCAAATCTCATTGCTTTATCACAAATCTCATAATGTTGAACTGCTTATTTAAATCACAGTTCAAAGAATTATTGAGTAACGAGTTTCTTGCCTTTTTTTTCTTCTTTAAATAAATGCAATTTTCTCAGGAACATACTTATTGCAGAAGGTAACAGACAGAGTAAATACCAGCACAGTAACAGGGATGTTATTGTTCACGTAGGCCTTTCTCTAATCGGGGGAGAAGAAAATCACTGTTTACCGGCAGCTGTCTGCTGGCAGCAGAAGGACACAGGGTCTGGGGCTCCCTGTTCTGTGGCAGTGCTTGCCCTGGTTAATAAACCCTGGCCCCAGTTTAGCTATCACTCCCTCATCTTCCCTCCACCTTGGTTTCTTGGGGTCCTCCAACATTACTGAAACTTTCATGAATATAAAAAATTCCACTGGTTTCACTATGACTCTACCCAGGAGAGGCCCGTTTCACCAGCCCATACAGAGCAGCGTTAAAAAACCCATAACACAGCACTACCTTTTAATTATAACTCACCTGCTGGCAGGGTTGGGGGCAGGATTTGCACCTATTACTTGCCCCAAACATTGTGTGTAAAGGTCTGTGATGGACACAAAGCTGCCTTCAGCCTTCATGGACACACAGATCTGCACAGGCAGTGTCAAGAGGTCAGTGTTGCCTCTGGTCATTCATGGCAGGCAGTCCAGGTAAATCCCTGGTCTTGGTCTGATTTAAAGCTCAGGTTTTTGTTATGCTTTCAGTATCAGGCACTTAACCTTCTTCATTGTCAGTAAAACCCCATATATAAATGTCTAAAGGGGAGATGTCAGAGGATGGAGCCTGGTGCTCCTCAGTGGTGCTGAGCAATGGGACAAGAGTCAATGGGCAGAAACTGATGCACAGGAAGCTCCACCTGAACATAAGAACTTCTTTACTGCATGGGTGACCATGTGCTAGAAGAGATTGCCTAGAGAGGTTATGGAGCCTCCCTCACTGGAGATATCAGGAACCCTCTGGATGCAATCCTGTGCAGTGTGCTTTAGGACAACACTGCTTGAGAGGGAGATTGGACCAGATGACCCTCTGTGGTCCCAACCTGACCCTTTCTGTGATTCTGTGATTTCATCCTCCATCTGATCAAAGGCACCTGAGGGATTTTTGGACACCAAGACTCTCACAAATTGAGTTAAGCCCCCAAAGATGTAATTCTGTTGCACACCCTTCACCTGCAGCCTGTTTTCTGTCTTTAGCATACATCAGTGTCATCTGGAGGCTCTTTGTGGAGACCCAGGGACTCCACAAATGCATTCCAGTTGGAATGGCTGTAGCCAGCTGGGGGTTGATCTCTTCTTACCAATAGCAGGATGAGAGATCAGTGTCTTCAGCTGCACCAGGTGAAGTTTAAGTTGCACATCAGGAAGATTTTCTTCACAGACAGGGTGGTTAAACATTGGAATGGACTGCCCAGAGAGGTGGTGGAGTCACCATCCCTGGAGACGCTTAAGGAAAGACTGGACGTGGCCCTTAGTACCTAGCTGACAAGCTGCTGTTCAGCCCCCATTATCTCAGAGGTCTTTGCCAACCTAAATGATCCTGTGATTCAAAGAGCAGCAAGCGCAGATCCTCGCGGAGCGGCCCGGCCGCAAGACAAGGCGCTGACAGACGCGCACGTTCCCTCGGCGAGGCAGCTGTGAGCTCCTTTTCCCTCACTCGCTCGGCCCCCGGGGGCGAGCCCCGCCAGGCCCCGCTGCCTTCCCGCCCCCGGCCGCCTCCGGGAGCCGGCGGAAGGGATCCGCCCCTCCGCCCCGCGCATGCGCGCGCCGCCCCGCGGCTGCTGCTCGCCCCTCGGCCGCCGGGGGCGCTGCCGTGCGGCCGCCCGCTCCTCGGGGGGTGGTTCCCGCTCGGGTCCGCGCCCGGATCGCGATGGCGGCGGCGGCGGCGGCGGGAGCCGGAGCCGGGGCAACGGCGGGCGGGGGAGGCGGGGAGCGGAGCAGCACCCGGGACCGGCTCCTGGCTGCGCTGGAGGATCTCGAGCTCTTGGCCAGGTATCGCGCTCGGCCCCCCGTCGGCCCTGGGTGGCGGCGGGGCACCGGGGGCGGGGTGAGGGCTCCCGGCGCGGTGCGTGCGCGGAGCCTCCGGCGGGGCCGGCGGGCGGAGCGGGAGCCCCTGAGGTTGGGATGGGAGGGGCCCGACCGGGCCGCTGGCCCGAGCCGGCTCGGGTACGCGTTTTCCTGCTCTCTCGCCGTCCTCAGGCCGGCTCTGCGGGAGAGGGGCTGGTGCTGCGGCGGGGTTCGGCCCGGCCCTGCGCAGTGCTTCCCGGCGCTCATCCCAGTGGGAAGGCATCGTTCGTGCTTCGTCTCCCTTTTGCGGAGAGAAGGAGCGCTTTCTTTTTCTCCCACTTGCCTTTCTCACTTGGTTGACACCTGTGTTTCCTGTGAAGCGCACACTCACACGCCGATTTAAGGCACTTTATTACTCACTAAAAATGATGTTTAACTCAGAAATATGTAGATGGTGTTGGTCTGCTCTGGTCGTTGCCTGTATTAGTGCTACATTCACTCCAAGTAGGCTACAGAGCTCGTCTTCAGAGCGATAGAAATGCTCAGATACTTAGTCCACGATCTTGAGTCCAGGCTGGTAATCCCCATCCAAGCTGTCAACCATGTCGTGGAGGCGCAGTGAAGTTCAGATAGTTCCTAATTATTTTCCACACCTCAGGGACGGCAGCAGCTTAGGAAAGCATTTTCAGAGCAAGTAACCTGTGCTATCCATGTGGCTCGCTCGCTCAATTATTACCAAGAGTAGGATAAGCTATTGGTGAGTTGCTCTTCTAGTGTTTGGTTAAGTTTTATCCTTAGTCACAGATTTTATTGTGACATGAGGGTTGTTGGAGAACATGTGTTTATGGAAAAATGAAAACAAACTTGTTCTTTATCTAAATCGCCTTTTTTTTTTATGCCGGAACTAGTGTTCTACCACTATGAACCAGAGCAATGCTCAGCAGCATTTAGTGAATATTCCTGTTGATCAGTGAAGTGTTACAGCACACTGGGGCTAGGCCTTTCTCAGTCACAATACTGATTTGGTGGCAGGGGCAAAAATTAAGCCACATGTCTAAGTCTAATCTGTAGCCTTTCTATAGTTTTGAATCTACATCTGTGCATTATCTGGCTGACACAGGGTAGAATTACAGCACTCCATGACAACACTCTTGATGGTGGTAGCTGACCTACTTAAAATGGATTTTATTTGCTACTGCTCAGTGTTGGTCAGGTATAATAAAGTTTTAGTGACAGTGACAAGTTTCTTTATTCTCTAATTGTTTAAAATCAAACTAGTGTTCAGGAGTGACCAAGAGACATAGACCAAACTTAGAGCTTTACTGGGGTTTTTTTAGACATTTCTGGCCCCACTGCTGTATTACTCACACACCCCACTGATCTGCTTACACTGAACCAAGCAGAGAATCAGTACTTCCAAGGACAGTGGCTCCAGATAGACAGTTACTCGTGCATACAGTTGAACTGCCATTCATAGCCTTAGAAGCCAAATAACTTTCCTGAATTTACGGAAAATGCCTTTTTGCATCGTGGTGCCTCAAGGTTCTTGCTGGCTTTTCAGAACAGTGGCAGAGTATTTGGATATCTGGAAGAGTGATCAAGAGGTCTGTTTGAGAAGCACTTCTAGCCTAGCAACAGAATATTACCAGGGTTTTTTTATATTTTTTGTGTGCTTGATGCACAGCTAATACACCATTGTGGAAATACTTGTGTAAAAAAAAAATTATGTAAAAGTAGTTCCATAACAGACTCTGTAGGTATTTGAAAGTGTAGACTTAATTGCTCTAAAGTACAAGTATATTGAGGAAAAAACAGAAAAGTAGAGAAGTAAAACAGTGAAGACCCTCTTGCAACAAATGTAGTAGAAGGGTATGAGTGCACTTCATTATGCTTTTTCTTCTCTCAGCTTCTGCTTTTGTCTTTTATGGTTTAACAGGAACTTAACACATTTTTTGAGTTCAAATACATGAGGGCTTCATGAGCTCAAATAACAAAGAAAAAAATGTGCTTTCTTGGTTGAGAAATCCCTGCCCACACTGTACTATAAAGTATAAAATACTCAGGTCCATGAATACTTTTGTAATGATACCAGTACTCTGGAAATTTTGAGATGTGATAATGCCTTAGAAAATTTTGCAAACAGATTTCTCCTTTCAGGGAACTCATTGAAATTTTGGCAATTTCGAGAAACCAAAAGCTTCCACAACCAGGAGAGGAGAGCCAGGTAAGCTGACTTTCTGAATTGTGTTTCTTTGGGTAAGAAGTAATGCTTTACTTCTAATTATTTTCCATTCTTTTTTTTGTTCTTACTTTCTCCCTTTGTCCTTGCCTATATTCAAGCTAATGGTCATGATGGGGCTTTGGCTAATGCTACAAAGGCATTATTGATTCTCCTGTTGTTTATTTATTTTTTATGTGCCTCATAGGCTGTTTCTGCAAACAGGAAGAAATTTTGTTTCATTTTTCATTCAAACAAAAATACTCCTATGGATGCCATTTGCTCTTCTTTGTAGCCTGACTGAGGGTGTGTTGTTACTCTAGCCAAATTAAAAGTTCTACAAAACTGTTGTTCAATAGATCCTGGAACTGCTGATTCAGAGAGATGGAGAGTTTCAAGAGCTAATGAAGTTGGCAGTTGATCAGGGAAAAATCCATCATGAAATGCAGCTTTTAGAAAAGGTGGTAGAAAAGCGGGATAATGATATTCAGCAGCTGCAGAAACAGCTAAAAGAAGCAGAGCACATACTGGTAAGTTCATAATGATGTGTTTGCTTTTGAACATCTTCTAGTAGAAAAGGTGGTTTTGGGCAAAGTGGTGGTGTGTTAGTTCGAGAAGATTTAAATATTTAAAACTTCATAAGAGCTCAGTGGTTAGGGTTTTTTCTCAGTAGTCAAACACTTCAGTTATCATGGTATTAAGGTTTTTTTTGTAATGCTAATTTTCTTCTAAACCTCCTTTATTTCTGCGTATTTTGAAAATGTTCACGGAAGTTTCTCTTTTAAAATGCAATTAAATGGAAGGATTTATTCACAGAGCTGACTGTAGAGGTTTGTAAATTAAAGATGCATTGAAGGTTTGGTTTACTTTGTGGGTTTTTATTTTTTACAACTAGGCAACAGCTGTTTATCAAGCAAAGGAAAAACTGAAATCAATTGAAAAAGCACGAAAAGGTGAGTATCCATGATTGTACATACTTACATAAATGCAATTCTAAAGCAAGTTGTTACTGAGCTCAAATTGGGCCTTTTACATTTTTTTAATTCTACTATCACAGATTTCAGATGCTTTGTGTGTAAACAAATTTCCATTTCATTACGAAACTGAAACCGTTTCCTCAGAATAATGGCAGGATTGAATTATTTTTTTTGTGGCAAACATATTTTAATATGAAAGTGTCTCAGCAGTCTTCTTGGACTGATAATAGTATATCTGATTACTTAAGTGCCTTTCCAAATTGCCTCAGGAGGTTTGCTAAGGAAAGGAAGAGAATGTTTGTGTATATATGCACTGTATTTGAAAGACTGTCTAGCTGGTGATACTAGATTGTAATTGTAGCAATTCCTGCCATTCTGTGGCACTTACCAAGCTACACTAAGTGGTTTTTTAAGGGGGAGGTTGGGGTGGGAAGCATCTTCTTCAGGTTGGTTTGTTTGGCTTTTTTTGCAGTGTCTTTTATCATTTTGTTATGCCTCTTTCACCTAGAAAATCAAGGAATTTAATAAAGTTTCTATTAATCTAGTACAGGCACAGATTTGGAAGGACTGTTCTGGGTACCGTCTATAATTACTAAACGAACAAAAAGACTTCTTTGCTACAGAAAATTTTATAATAAAGCAGGAGCTGAAGTTCTGGAAATTTTTGTTGTGCTTGTCAAGTACAGTGGTTTAAGAGATTGTGTTTTTCATGAGGTTGGAGAACCATTGATTTTGAAGGTGTTTTGCACTTTCGTGTGTAAAATCACTGCAAAGCTCATCTTTGCATAGTCTGACAATCTTCTAAACAGTCATTGCATTTGAACCAGGCTCTTAATGTTTGGCAAAATCACATTCTCAGTCTTTTCAATATTGGTGGTCAATATTCTGAAATAATTAAATGAAGCAAACTCTTGAGAATGCAGCAACATTCTTTTCCGTTCTTCCAGGTGCCATTTCCTCTGAAGAAATAATTAAATATGCCCATAGGATCAGTGCTAGCAATGCTGTTTGTGCCCCACTGACATGGGTACCAGGTAACTATTGTGGTTATGACTGTAGATTTTTCTTTATAATAAGTCATGGTTAATGTCTGGTCTTACAATGTTTTTATACGGCACTAACCACTGAAGTTTATTACAGTAACATTGTTTTCAGCTAGTATCTAATATTTCAACAAAAACAGGTATCCAAAGTCCTGTGGACTTCACATGTCTCCAAAAGGTTATGAAACTGTCTGCTTTCAATAGCAGACTGGCCTCCTCTATTCTCCTTTGTTTGCCTTTTCCCCCTGAATGTCTACCTCAATTATAAGTCAAAGCCAAGTATGCTAAAGGCTTTTTTTATGTGTTTGGTTTGTCTTCCCTCTTGCCCTTTACAATATTCTTTTAGAGAATGTTGGTAAACAGTGGAGTCAGAAGCAGAACTTTTACTGTGACATTTAAATTCTGGGTACTACCCTCTTTGTCCAAAATGAAAATCTTTTTGATCCAATTCCTGTCCTTGCTATTTAGCTGTGAAGCAGCAGGAGAGCAAAGATATCTTTTAAACATGACGGGGTTTTTTATTTTAGTTGCTTTGGGTTGTTTGGGGTTTTTTTAATATGCTTTTCTGCCAAGTTTGAATGAACAAAGTCTAAGTGAAAGACAGACTTGGATTTTAATAAAACAGTTGTGATGCTCATTGCTCCTTCAAGCAACTGGAGTATGGGATTTTTTGGTCATTAAAATAGGCTCTGAAGCTAAAGCTAATGTCTGCAAGACAACTGTTAAATATTTCAAAGCATTCTTTTTCTTTTTTTTTCTTAAAGGGGACCCACGTAGGCCATATCCTACAGATCTGGAAATGAGAAGTGGTCTCTTGGGTCAGATGAACAACCCATCCACCAATGGAGTCAATGGACACTTACCAGGAGACGCACTTGCAGCAGGCAGACTGCCAGGTAAGTGAAACTCGGTTTTGTTTTGTTTTGCTTTATTGCTTATAGATTCACAGCACTTATAATTTCCCTTAGCAAAGGCAAATCAGAGGTAAAACAATGAAAATTGTGGTTAATGTTCCCTAGCAGTGAAGACCTAGTAAAGAAAGATAATTAGAAATTGCATAATTTTTTTATTGCATGCTAAACTGCAGACACTACAGCTAAGTCAATATAAACAAAACTCAGTTACCTTCATATATTTTAAATAAATAATAAAGTGATTTCCAGACATATTAGAAGGAAACACTTTCAGAGCAGCTTTTGCTTAGTGGTGATGACAAAGCATGGAGTTGTGAAAGCTGTATTTGGAAGGTGGTTTATTGTCATTCCATACCTTTCTTTTAGTCTATGCTTAGAAGTTCTGGATTTAAAAGACATGGCAGGGGACAACTGCTGAGATAGTACATTGAGTGTAGGAATCAAGCTTTAATCCCTTAATTGCTTTGTGAAATGGGCACTTGCACTGACTTCAGTGGGATTCATTCCTTCCTGCAAAAATTGAATTTAGCAGTAAATTACAGTAATTGAATCAAGAGTGCAGTTGCTCTGTACCTGTGCAGCATCGATCAACCATGGTTAGACTAAATGGTGGAAAAAGGTCTTAGTTTGGCTTCACAGGGGATCTGAAACAGTTCTTATGTACCTGTTAAGCCACCATGAGGCATTATGGAAAGCTTGTTTGCAAAAATCATGCTGAATTTGTTAAAAAAACTCCTCTTGCAACTCCACTGGAGAAATAGTAAATTTGGATTTTGTGTTTCCGATCATCTGTCTAATCCTGTTGTCACCTCTTAGGAAGTGACTTGAAATTCTGCATCATCTCACTTTGTAAACCTCTGGCCCAGGATAAAAGGGGTCAGTGAGCTGAATGGCAGTAGGACCCTGACATCTGTCCATGGCAACCTGCCAGGGAAATGCTGAGGATTGGTCCACACATCTTTTCAGTCCTTTTGAAATATGGTCAGAGGAAACATTAAGGTTGTGACTTCCTAATGGAGTTTGAGCATTTATTTGTGTATGTTTTGGTAGAGCCCATTCTGGCTGGCTCCTTTGCCTTAGAGGATGCAGACTTAGGAATTTTTAGGAATGTTAGGAATTTTCCTTGAGAAGCTGGAAAATGTGGGATTTAAACTCCTCCAGTAAAGTTCTTAATTGAGTCTTGGGCTCCTCCTCTGTCAGGTTAAACCCTCACATAACTAGACTGTCAAGGTAAGAGGGAAACATTGACTTACAAGAAAGTTGAAGCTGCTTGAGCATTTTGTGTAGGGATGCTGAATCTGTTGGTGCATGGAGGCATATCCTGAGAATGCTAGTTATGGGATCTAGTCCTTTTGGAGACTCCTGCAGACGTGTCCACTTACTGAGTTCTTAGTGAATGTGCAGCTGAGTTGCTGGACTGCTTGGTAGCCTCCAAACTTTGAGGCTGCTGAGCACACACATTCAGCCTGGTTTAATAGCAGACTGGTCCTAGCAGTGAAGCATGGCCACATAATGTAAAACACTGGCTTCCATTCTGAGTGTGTTCAGATAAAGGCTTTTCAGACATAATTGGATAAAGCCTTTTTCTCTGAATTTTTATGGTCTGCCTGATTTTTTTTGAATCTAATATTTTAATCTCTTTTTGCATACTGACAGACCGTGATAATTTTATTACTCCCAGTAGTTGTGAATGCTAAATCAGTTCAAACTGTGCTTTGAAGATGAAAAGCTCTGTATTGAGTATATGAGTTATCAAGAGCCACCGACATAAATGGGCCTCTCTGGCAGAGCAGACTTTCACAATTACAAAATTGCTCCATCTTGAGATGTTTTCCCATGGTTTAATCTGTCCAAGATTCAGAAAGGATTTCAAGATTTGTTTTGATTTAAATTAAAGTTCTGGTTGAGCTGTGTTGTTGAATTTGTCAATATACAAAACTGAAAGTTTTCTTGATTATGCCTCTTTTTTTCCAGACGTGCTTGCTCCTCAGTATCCTTGGCAGTCAAGTGATATGTCAATGAACATGCTACCTCCTAATCATAGTAATGACTTCATGCTGGAGCCTCCAGGACACAACAAAGAGAATGAAGATGATGTAGAAGTTATGTCAACAGACTCCTCAAGCAGCAGCAGTGACTCAGACTAGGTACAAGGGGGTATCCCCAGTAGACCTTTCCTGTGGTGAAGGTTGCTTAGATGATGTTTGTCACAAACTCCAATATCCTTTTGTTACACCAGCAGCCCTGTGTAGGGAGAAGATAACAGCTGGCTCAGAAATAGGGTGACTAATTTAAAACCATGGACTACAGACTTGGTTTTTTTTCCTATTAGGTGTTCTGGGAGCTGGGAGAAATGTCTGGGAGCTGTCTGCTGGGGGAGAGATGTCAGATTTTCAGTGATTGTGTAAATGTATGCTTGCAAGAGATGTGTAAATATATATTTATATATATGTATTTACTATACATTAGATGACATAAGTTCCTGGGAAAAAAGGTGTAAGGGGAATCCCCTTGTATGTTTGTTAGTAAGTTTATTCTTTTGATGATAGCCTTTTCTATGCCACAGAAATGACACATGAAGTTTGTAATTTTAGTATCTTTTTTTGTTACTGCCTAAATCTGTATTCTTGATCATCTGTGTATCAAGAACAAAAATATGGCAATAAGGTGTAATAAAAGTTTGTAATTATTGTAATATATAATGAATGATTTGTCATAAATAAACTCAGCTTTGATCTAACTTCAATTTTCCAAACTTGAGTCTTAGATGAGTTGCCATGTAACTTCAATACTCAGCACGTTTTATCCCACTATGTGGTTGAATTCTGATTGAGTTTCAGGAGTTTGTACTCCATTTTCCCCTATGCAAAATGCCCAGTCAGCATTAGAAGCAGCTGAGGAGGAGTCAGAAATGGAAAGCCTGTCCTTCCTTTTCAGGTGAGCCCTTCCAGGTACACACAAAGCTGGGCAGACTCTGAGGCAGTGAGTGCCCACCCACAAGGCTGTCCCAAGTACTTGGTTAAGTGTCCTGGGACTCTGGAGGTGACACACTTTGGGGCAATGCTGCAGGTTTAGCTCCTTTCAGATCCAAGTGGTCAAGGATTTTTTTGTTCTCGTCACCTATAATTTTTTCAGTTCCTTGAACCTGCTGATTTGTTTACTTTGGCAGTTGCATTTCCTGCATCAGCTGCAATGTTATTTTGTCTTTCCAAAGGCACTTCCCTTGGCTTGCTTTCTTTCTTTTCCTTTTTCTGTTTTGCTTAAGGAGTCATTTTATGACAGCTGCTTTTCTCTTACATAACCCTCTGATAAAACTTCAAAACTCATGTAAACTGTTGCTCCTGGCAGTTACAGGTTTCTGTCCTGCAGCACGGCTTCCTGCAGCACAGATCACAATTCTCTTTCCTTTTCCGTTTTGTAGATTCCTCACAGGAAGTATTTGATGAATCAGGTAATTCCTCCTTTGCTCAAGTAATCTTTCAAATATTCCTGCCAGTGATGCTGCCACCTGTGACCAATGTGTACAAGTCCCATAAGGATGTGGAAAGGAGAAGGACTTCAGTCACATTCAGTCACATAATATGGGGCAGTGGATTTTGTTTTCAGAGAAATGGAATTTGGTTTTGTCTCAGCTGTTCCTTTTAGAAGTATTTTCAGTTATTTAACTGTCACCTCTTTCACAGTCTAAAGTTACTCATATACATACATACTGTAACTTTTATTCAGTATCATGTTTTCCTCTTGGGTGCTTATCTCCAGTGTCTTTCCTCTTTAATTCACATTAATGCCAATACATGTGCCCTGTCTCAGTCATCCTAGTTAACCTTGCCTACTGCTTTTCTAGCTCACATTAATTTTTGTCTTAAAACATGTGTGGTCAGAATCATACACAATATTGCAAAATGGAGTTTCTTAATACTTTGTATAATGGGATTGGTATTTTCTTTCTAAATGTTCCTCTCTTTACACATCACACAGACACAGTCCACCAGTCTCTTTTATCTTCTAACTTACAAGGACATTCTTGAAACAAAATACAAATATATATAATTAATACTCATGGGAAGTGTAGTGTTACAGTGGACCCAAAACTCTTCTATAACTCTATCACGTAATTCACCAACTGAAATATTGTGGAGATGGGTGATTGTTTCCAGCTGTAAGAGGGAACTGAAGCAATGCCCACTTCTTTTTCTGGGTTGCTAGTTACTCTATTAAAGGATTAAAAGGGACCAATGTATTACATCTAAGAAATAGGTAATGCAACAGCTCTGCCCACTCTTCACTTAGCATAAATTCAAACTCTGGGTATTAGATGCATCCTAATCAGTTTCCTTGCAATCAGTGCTCCAAACTATGTAGAGTTCAGGAGGATGTTTCTCAATGCTGGCTAACTATAATACCAGTTCAGGTGAATTCTGTCAGTTACAAGCAGTTTAGTGAACCATGATATGGTAACAGTGCTCTGTTATTCAGTGCCTTAGATATGTACATAAAAGATTTTCCTATTTAGCAAAAGTACCAAAAATCAAAGTAGAGACTTAGTTGATACGACTGAGTCTTGGCAGCTAAAATCGCCTGAGAACCACATTTTCTGGATGGGTGGGAAATATAAATGTGTGATACATACAGACAAAGTTATTTAAGTTGGGGATTGCTGACAGCTGGTTGCAGTAATGCACTGTAGTCTTTTAATCGATCCATTTCGAAAGGATACAGAAATGCTGACATATGGAGATACTGTTTGTGTCCTCATTTCAGTGTCTACTTGTGTATTTACAAGAGATAGAATGAATATAACCATTAACAAAGTATGCCAAGAAAGTATTGCATGACAGACCATTTTACAGCAGTCCCTGTTCTCTCATCAGGACCTAGATGTTTTCTAAAATTTAAAACCGTTCTAAATAATGTAATTTTTTTTTCTTCATTATTCTTTGTGACAGATGGGCAGGACATCTGTCAACTCTTCCTACAGCTTCTTTGTTGACAGCTGAACGGAATAATTTTCAGCATACATAAGGTTGCTTTCAGGAAGCAAATCTCCACTTTTGAATAGAAAAATAAGCTTTTTACAAAGGTACAGTAGCAAAGGAATTTTTGGTGATATTTTCTGTTTCAAGAGTGCTGTGTAACGTTACTTCTTTCTTCACTTCAGAGAATTGGTGTCTGTCCTAAGGGAAGTTGCACATAATTAATACTTCAGACTCTAAGCAGGAGGATTGCCAGGGGCAGTAGCACCCTTATGCCTCATCACTCTGTTTCTCAGCAGCAAGAGCCATCTCCATTAAAAAAATGTATGTATAAAGTAAGGAAGAGCTTTAAACCCCTCAAGTTGATTTCTTTTAAGAATTGAGAAGTCAATTAATAATTTCAGGTGATTTTAATCTCTCAGTGCTGTGCTTGTGTTTTATTTAAAATAAATTAAAGATATCTTACAACATTTTTGTACAATGAGTATATGTAAAGGACATAGACAAGAGATGTGCTATAAAAGAACCCTGACAAGAAAAATATGGGCCAATTAGTGATTTCTTTAAAAGTTATATCCTAAAATTAATTGCTGATATCTTAATGACTACAGCTAGAAAAGAATCAAAATTGGTTACAGATTCCAGAAGAATTAAAAATATCAAGTCCTTGGTTTTGTATGTACTGTTGGGTACTGTAATTTCATTCACTAACAACTCAGTCATTTCGTCAGTCAAACTGAAAAGTCACAACTTTACCAAATCTCAATAGCCAGCCATATAGAATTACACTTATCTGTGCTGTTTAATACTGACAACTCTTTTTAGCCACAAAGTATGATTTTTGCCATGGAGCTATACCTATAAATGAGATTTTTGTCAGCCTAGTAAAGTAGGCACCTCTCCTTTCCAAGAGTTCAGTTACAAATTCAAATCAATTGCAGAGCTCTGAGACATTTCTGCAGATAAATTCAATGTAACTGAGGCTCTAAACGCAGAACTCTGTTATGAAAGCAACTGGCAAGAAAGGTCAGGGAATTTTCATTCCCTGCAATAAGTCATGACAATCTTTTCACATTTGTAATACTCTTTTGATTTTCGAGTGTATACTGCTGTCTGCAGGAAAAAAGGCATTGTCTATTAAATGTAATAGACATTTAATAATGTCCTTTTGTTCAGGACAGTAGCTTCATAACCGAAACTAAGAGACAAGGCTGAGTTTTAAAATTGGTCCAATAATTACAGGAAAGCAGGTTTAAATGAGTAAGTTTTGCTGCAATTGCTATTAAGTGAGTAAGCTTCCCTGGCTAGTGCTGGCTTCCAAATGGGTGTTCATCAATATAACGATTAACTAGATAAAACACTGGGTTTTCTGTAAAAGCAAATGTTAATTGTTAACTACTAAACCTAGAAATGGGTCTGGAATGAGAGACTGTTGTGTGAAACATGGGAAAATTAGCATGCTCTTCTTTGGGAAAGATAATATTTTCACATGGACAGGGTGAGCACTTTATATCTTTTTTCCTTCTACACCAAAAAAGCGGGTCTGTCCTTTAGTTTGTTACATAACATACAATTTGTTTTTACTCTAATTGGTGACTTCCTGTGTACCCCTTTAGATGATCAAACTCTTCTGTAAAGGGATTGTAACCCTGCTCTCTTAAACAGCGTAAGGCCCAGAACAGTTGATCTGCTGGAGGAAATTCATCCCATTTGACCCATTCCCAGCCTGTAGGGAAAAAAAAAAAAAAAAATTCAGAGTGTGGAGTTAACACAGGACCCAAGGAAACAGCATGAAGCTGTGGCAAGGGAGGTTTAGGCTGGATGTTAGGAAAAGGTGGTGGGGCACTGGAATAGGCTCCATAGTGCAGCCTGACGGAGCTCAAGGAGTGTTCTGACAACCTTCTCAGGCACAAGGTGGGATTGCTGGCGTTGCCCCGTGCAGGGCCAGGAATGGGATTTGATGATGCTTGGGGTTCCCTTCCAACTCATGATACTCTTTGTTTCTGTGATACAACAATTCTTCCTCGGCAAGTCTAGATGGATCATATAGGAACTACCAATACAAAGAAAAGTTCTCTGTTGCATACAGAGTCATTTTGCCTGAGCAACTTTTTTGTTTCCCAGAGAAGCTGTGGATGCCCCATCCCTGGGAGTGTTCGAGGCCAGGCTGGATGGAGCTCGGAGCCACCTGATCTAGTGGGAGGTGTCCCGGCACGGGGCTTGGAACGAGATCGTTACTCACCCTCGTTCTTGTCGGGCTCCTGGTTGCGCGGCTCGGCGCCCGGCTCGGCCTCGCCCTTCATGAGCACGGTGACATAGTGGTAGTGCTGGGACGCGCACACCGCGTTCACGGCCGACGCGAACCGCACGTGGCGCAGCCGCAGCGCCGCCTCCTCCAGCGTCTCCCGCGCCGCGCACTCCGCCAGGCTCTCCCTGCGGGCGGGCAAGGCAGGGCAAGGGAAGGACGGCACGGCCGCCTCAGGGCACGGCGGGGCAAGGGAAGGGCAGGGCGGGGAGGGAGGGCGCGGGGCTCCTACCCGAACTCCAGGTGGCCTCCGGGGAGCTGGTAGGTGCCGGCGCCCAGCGCGCCTTTCCGCTTGCCCAGGAGGACGCAGTTGGGGTGCGCGGCGCTGGTGACTACCACCCCTACGCCGACCCCGGGCCGCCGGGGCTGAGCCGCCTCCTCGCCCATGGCAGCACCGGGCGCTCGGCGAGGCTCCGTCCCGGCGGGGGCGGACCCGCCAATCAGGGTTTGGGATCCCGGGTTTTGGGAGGGCCTCGGCCGGGGGATGTGTCCGGAGCGCGCGAGATGCGTGGTGGTGACGTCGCTGGTGAGGAGGGTGGCGAGGTTCCAAGGCAGGCTCCAGAGGCAAAGGTGCCCTGTCCTGCTGTTCGCCTGGAGTTCCTCGTCTCTGAATGCACAGCGACTTGGGATGTCACCGGGAACACAAAAGGCGCTTGTGCAATTGAGGGGCAGCTGAAAACAAGAAAGATACGCCTCGGTTTTTGAAGGTCAGGGAGCCAGTCGGTCTCTGACTGCAGATTTGTTCAGAATTTAAGAAGTGGCCCTTCTTTGGCTAGCCCACTGTTTCTGGTCTGCGAAATCTGACTCTGAAGCGTCACGTTGGAATTATTTAAAAAGGAAGCTACAAGCTTAGCTGAGCAGAGCTCCACAGGCAGAATAACAGGTCCTGACTGATAAAGAAGAAATACAAGTTTCTGCTGGCAACAATTTACCTTCATTCTCACATTTTTATAAATTACAGAGATATGTTGAATGCAAGCTTTCATTTTCTTTATAAACAACTGTAAAGTGTGTCAGATTTTCCCCTTCTTCAGCCCATTGATCACAACAGAGAAATTTTTTATTTTCAGGCATTTCAAATCGGTTTCAGGTTTTTGTTTGGTTGGTTTTGGGGGGTTTTTTGGTAAGGTTTTAAAATATCTATGTACAAATGTTTTTATTTACATATGAAGGTCACAGGGTCAAACTGGCTGAAGCTTAATCACATTTTCTGGGATCAGTTTTCTGAGGTTTAACTCCCTGAAGTGGCTCAATACAGCATCAGATGGGTCCCAGTGTTGGCATGAAGGGTGTGTCAGGAGCAAATGGCTCGGCGTGCTAGAAGCAAGGTTGCCCTTTGACAGTGTTTGGCCATGCTGCTAACCGTGATGTCAGCCCATACCCTGAATTACTGACATTAGTAAATAACAGCAATAATAAATAATCTTGGACAAATTGCCAAGCTAACAAAATTTTTCATAAACCGAGTTAATTCATTTGTATGTCTCTCCAGTACAGCTGGAGTATCCTAATCTCCAGATGAAACACCAGACATATCAGTCTTACACTTCTGTATTTACATTATAAGAAGACAATGATCTTACAAAAGCCATATCAAAGACTTCTCCTCACCCACAAAGCTAATTTTTGTCCAATATGTTAAAACACCACAGTCTTTTACCTGAACAATGAAAATATTCTACTTTCGATGTACACCATTTCCCTGTACCTTTTACCAAACAGAATTTAGTAGCAAGTCTTGAGGGTGACCCACTGTCATTCTACTGATGTATTTTTAAATTAAAAAAAAAAAAAGTTCATATGGTCATTATGCTTCTTTACCATATTAGCAGGATACAATTCAATGAAAATATTATATAAAGATGATTAGGTAAAGTATAAAAAGTATGTTTTTACAAATAGTATATTTTTATTTGTCAGCACACTAAGATTTTCCCTTCCTCTCTACCATCCTCTTGATCGCAACAAAGATGTGAAGTATTACCCTTTTACAAAACTTTAAAATGGCTAATTTTTTCTTAAGTTTTTGAAATATGGTTGTATACAGATGTTTAGATTTGTTTCAATTTTTTCTCACATTTGTGATCATTAATATAAAGAATACTGTATGAAAAGAACCATTTGGTTGGCTGAATCTGTTGTAATTGGTTTCATTCTAGGATCTATTTAGGACATGCCTATGCAGCCAGGTTTTGCAGATCATGAAATAAATATATCCTGCTTTTCTGAGTTTGATGGTGAACAGACATCCACTGCAGAAAGATATGGGAATAAACCAAGAATGAGAAAGTAGCAAAATCCTCTGCCACAGTAGTATGTTGAAAGGCTTGCAAGATTATGATTTATATGCACTTGTAAAGTAATAATATTAATGTAGAGTTGAATTAATAAATATTAATTATTAATACAATATTCAAATAGTAATTTAATTAAATATCAATTAGTAAATATTACTAAGGGGTCATATTTAATAACTTTAATCATTATTTAAATATTATATGATATTACAGAACATAATGTATGATATAAATAATATTATATATAGTTATATTAAATAATAATAGTTATGAATATTAACTAGTAAATGCTAATGTCAATAAACAAGTTCTTGTAAACTTGTTTATTAATATTTTATCTGACAAAGTACTTCTGTGAGACAAACAATCAAAACTGTATTTAAACCAGCACATGTCCAGCAGCTACTAGAAAAGAGGCAGCTATTTTTCAGGCCCAATCCCTCATTCCTTATGCTAACACTGTTATTGATTGAAGTGTTATTGAATGACACTGTTATTGAATGAACAGTATGTCTGAGCTAATCTGGATCAACCCCCCCCTTTTTTTCATTAATCTGTTTTCTAGCATGCTGTGAGTGGCACAGGGATGGGACAGGATAGAGTTCAATCAGATTAAACACAGCATGAAGCCAAACCTGACTCAGCAAACTGGGAGAGATGACTTTGTCAAGCAAGCTGTGTTCCCTGATGAAATTTACAGCTCAGGTACATAAGTGAGGGAGGTAGTGAGTCAGAGCAGCTAGGAACAAGAATGGTGGGACTAACCACGTTAGAGACAGGCCAGATTTAAAAGACTACACAGCTGTTCCCTAAGAAAAGCACACATAGGGAAAGCAGGTTAGAAAAGCATACAGTGTACAACAGTTTATTGAAAAGCAGCTACACAAGCAGAAAACATCCATCTTTCTGAGAATTTCACACACGTTTCCCGGGCTGTGGAATTTACAATATATTTGCATTTGCTTAGTGGAAGTATGAACTGGAAGATGTAAGGATTGTATTTAAATATTTTACATTGCAAAGCTGGCATTCAGAAGCTGGGTGGAATGTGACAGCAGTGCGTGACACCAAGTCCTGCAGCAACCCGGCTGAAACTTGAACTTGAAAGATTTTTCTTCTCTTCCAATCAAGCAGCTGGTTGTTATCCTGAACCTTGATACTGAAAATGTAACATTGTTAACTGTTTCCCTGCTTTTATTTTAGCAGAATTATTTCCATGAAACCACACGCTTCCATTAAATGGCTCTCTTTTACTATAAACCATTGCTTGCTGTAATATTATAGCTTCATAAGCATTATTAGTGGAAATTAGGCAGTGTGATATGTAGTTTTTATGTTGAAATGTAAACCTCTGATCACATTTACATATGGAGAGAATAATGGTGTAGTGCAAGAGCAATAGGACAAATTAGAGCTGTACTACAGGTGTGCTGTCTTCATTGCTTCTTAATTATTTCTTTGCAGTGTACAGGCAGGACTGAGTCACTGGAATGAATGAAGCTACTGAGACAATTCTGTTTCATTTGTAGCTTTGTCATTAACACTTTAAGTGACCTTGGGCAACACACAGGTGGGTGAAGATGGATTGTGCTTCAGCTTCAATGAAACTTCTGGGTGTACTCAATCCCAGGTGACCCTGAATCAGAAGAATATAAAAGTTTCTGTTCCTTATTCATCTAGGATAGTACCTGGAGGTCCAGAATGGATGTCTGGAATACAGTAGGCAAGAAATCATGGCAGGGCTTTTAACTACTGTTCTGCAGCCATCTGTGGCTCAGTGACTTCTCAAGGCAGAGGTGGCTTGTGTGTATTTACTAACCCTCTTCGTGTTTCGCTTCTTTAACCTACCAAGACTCCTCTTGAGCCCATGTAAATTTTCATCATTTGCAGGATCTGTGGCAAGGTGCTCAACAGCTTAGCTATGTGAAAGATCATTTTTGCAAACCAAATCCTTTTGCTTTCCTTGAGCCTTTCACCTACCAGCCTTTGCTGGTTGGGAGGAGATGGTGAATTAGTGATTAATGTTCATACTGAATTCTGTAGAAAACTGCACCTATGCAGACCTGAGAGTGCACACATTAAATGCCTGCTTGCTAGGACAGATGTCGGAATCCTTGCAGGAGATACACCGGAGCACCTTCAGGGAAGGACCCGGGATTGTCTTTTCTGTATGACTGGGAGGAGAGATGGAATAACCTGTTCATATTGCACGTGGGTGCAGTGTTGTTAGATATGCCTGAGGGTCCCCTTCGCAACTTGCAGTTTGTCCAGAGACAACCATGATGGTCCTCCTGCAGACAAGCGATGCAGAGAGAATCCACCATCTGTAAGATGTGCAATGTAAGGCAATGTAGTCACCACTGAAGGATTATTCTCACTTTGCTTCAAAGTCAGTTTTTTTGCTCTGACCTTGGCTGATTCATCAGCTAAACCTGTTTACTCATCTACCATACCAAAAAAGTGGGCTCTTCCCTCTTGCCTTCAACTAAAAATGTTCTGGAAATCTCAGGGTGATTTTCTCCACAGGTACTGGGACACTTTTTAAGCCCCTGAAAAATCTCTTCTTGGAAATTTTCTACTCTCTGAGCTCATGGCCTTGGCAGAGGCTTTCACTTTTTCACTCTGATGTTCTTGGCAAGACCCTCTCTCTTGATGTTTTTTGACTATAAATTATCAAGCAGTGAAGCTTACAAGATCTGGGAAATAAATCACATTGCACCACTGTCACTATGTGGATGTGATAAATTCATAATAAAGCAAATTCATGTCTATTCATAATGCCTGAGCCTTCCAGGATGCTTTATTTGGTCTCAAACTGGATGGTTTATTTGTCCTGCTTGTCTGTTAAAACTTCTTGGCTCCTTCTATCTCATTTGTAATGTACCTTTTCCTTGCTTCTTTATAGTTTTAAATACAGCTTTTCAGAGAGGGCCTCGATCCTGTGTTAAAAATCTTATTCTGACTTTAGTGAGAAATCTCAATTTTAAACTTTGAACAGGATAGAATCTATTTCTGGAGATGTAGCAAAACCTCTGGATATCTGCTGGAATCCTACAATGTATTCCTCCTGCATTCTCTGCAACTGCAGGTCAGATATTGAAAGAGGCTGAGCCTACACAAACCCAAGTGAGTTTATATTGGACTCACTAGGAATTTGTCTGGTTGTAGCCAAGAGTGTTATCTTTTCTGGTGTGTCTAACAAAGTAAAGAAGAGGTGAATATGTCATTTCCAAGAACTGTTGTTTTTAAGGTTTTGAGTTGGACTTAAAACCACCTTGTGCTGATAGTCAAAGCCAGGTGGTGGCACTGGCAATCAGACAGAAATCCAGGCATTTTTACAGTCCATCCCAGTTAGATGAGTTTTCACAGCCAAGAGGAAATCAGACTATTAAACATTCAGTTAATTAAAGTTCTCCATACAGCTATGTATCAGACTCTAGATAACGGCAGCAGCTGCCTCAATCTTTCTAGAAGTCCTTCAATGTTGTCAGCCATGTGACATTTCTTCTTTTGATGTATAAGGTAAAAACCATCTTCATCTTGAAACTGGAAGGGTAAGTCCCTTCTAGTGAGAAGAAGATACAACAGTAGTTGTAATCTGATTGTCTTACAGCCATTTTCTAAGGCAAGGATTAATTATAAGCCCAGAGAGAGTTGTCCAATTTCCTTCCAGTAGCAAGCAACTGAGTCAGGATGTGTCTGGTTTCCTGACCTGCAGCCAGTACTTATCTCTGAACAGTAGCTTTGGGCTTTTAAGGTGAAAGTTTAAAGTTTTGCCAAGATCCATTACATCCTCTTGTAAATGTTGTTGCAAATCCTTTCCAGGGCAGAGGTAATTTTGGGGAGTGTCCTGGAGTTCAGAGATTTTTGTGTGGAAATGGTATCCATATACAGCCCTGTGATGGAACTGCAGCAGGTCCTGTGACTCGTGAAGAGCCACTGTGTGTACAGAGGGCAGAAAGAGCACAGAGTACAAGTGCTTTTTCTTTCCTCCCCCTTGGCCAGAAGAAATATTTTATCAGCTGTGGTGGGAAATCTTGGATGGTCTATCAAAGTTTTGCAGCTGCTTACAGGTTCAGTGACACACACTCCTACCTTGTGTGTCTGAACACAGAGGTGCAGAGCCAAGCACCCTGCAGTGCTCACTGCAGTGCTAACAGGTGACAAAAACACTAGGTCAGCGGAGAACCAGGAGCAAAATAACTGAACCAGAATGATTCCATCTTTTGCAATACTCGCCCAAGGAGAAGTTATGATAATGCATTTTCAGTTTCAGAACAAAAAGAGGCAGCTCATCCAGTTATTAACTGGATAATTCAAGTTACAAGACTCAAGAAGAAACACCTCTCCGACATGGCTTCCCTTCACATCAGATCTTGCTTTGATGTTCATGCTGTATTAAAGTAACTGCATTTTCCCTTATTATAGGTAGAGGACATTCTTGTTCCAATTTCCCAGGCCAATGCTATTTTCCTAATTACCATTTTATTTTAAAGGAATAAGCTTTGCCTCCTTGTGAATCGTGAGTCTGGTCACTAGTTTCTGCAGGGCCACCTGTTCCCTGCTTCAGGTCCTTAGTGACCTGAGTCAAGGCCACCGAAGTAAAAGTACAGATACTGAATTGCAGAGGGGGAGGCGCAGTGTGGAGCTGTGGGAGGCAGAAATGGGAGTTGTGGCATGGAAAAGGGGCCTGGGATGAGTGGGGAGGACGGGCTGCAAACTACCTAGAAATACTAGTCCTCAGTTCAGTCATAGAACCACTGAACGGTTTGGGTTGGAAAGGACATTAAAGATTATCTAATTCCAACCTTCCTGTAATGGGCAGGGACACCTTCCATGAGACCAGGCTGCTCAAAGCCCCATCCAGCGTGGCCTTACACACTTCCAGGGACGGGGAATACACAGCTTCTCTGACAAACCTGTGCCACTGCCTCCCACACCCACAACAGAGATTTTCTTCCTTATATCTAATGGAAACCTGCCCTCTTTCACTTTAAAACCATTCCCCCTTGTCTTATGCAAGAATGGGTGTGTTTACTGTTGCGGCACGGAAACACCCTGAAGTACGAAACCAAAAAAAGTAATCCTCAAGGGTGAAAATACTGAAAGCTCTACCATTCTGAAGCTGAACAGGGAGGGACTGTGGGCGTAGCATAACGAAGCTCTACCCCTTTCCTCCCGTTTGACACAGGTGATGCCAACCGAGGCCGACGTGGTCAGAAGCTTGTGGGAGGATTACAACCCATTTAGGATCCTTGCGAAGCAAAAATAACCTTTATTAAAATCCAAACAGTCTAAAGAACGCGAGGCCAGGCAGCGCCCCTCAGCGCTGCTCCCCCCGGCCCCGGGCGGGCGTCACTGAAGGGGCGGGGCCGCGCGAGGCGCTTCCTGCCCCCGCCCGGCGCGAGAGCGGCGCGTGCGCGCTGCCAGGGGCACCCGAGGGCGAAGGGGCTCGGCCATGGCGGCCTCCATGATCTGCAGCCGGGTGGCGGCCGGGCTCAGGGGCAGCGGCCTCCGCGCCTCGCTGGGTTCCACCGCGGGGAAGGTAGCGGCCGCTCGGGACCGGGGGTGGGCTGAGCTGGACCGGGGCTGAAGCGGGGCCGGGTCGGCTGGGGTGGCGGTGGAGGTCGCTCCCTGCGGAGCGCCGGCGAGAGGAACGTCCGTCTCAGCCCAGTTCCGCCACCGTCCTGCCCTGCTCTGCGGCGGGGCTGGCAGACCTGTGCTCACCTTTGGGGTACGGCCTCCCGCAGCCGCTTGTGACAAGCCCCGCCTGCGTGGCTCCTTTTCCTTTTCAGCGCCCCCGTCCCCTATCTTGTTTGGAAATCCCCAAATTTTTACAAAGTGTTTCCATCTCCGCCGTCACCCTGCTCCTAGGAGGGCTGGGGCTGTGCCAGTTAAATTCTTTTTCCAGCTCGCACCTCGCCAGCCTCTGCTCTTGGTTCCTGTGGATGCCATTCGCGGGTGTGGGCTTGTTTTTGGCTGCAGCACCCCTGGGAAGCGGTGGCACGAAGGAGCGTGGGAGACTGCAGTGTGTGTGTGTGTGACACGGTGTGTGACGCTCGCTGCCGCCTTTCCTCCTGCCGCGTTCTGGGGAAGGTCGCCGTGAGTGCCCCTCTCGAGTTACGCGCAGCCTCCCGGGACCGGCGGCTCGCTCAGCGCCTCTCCCTTGGGGTCGTGCCAAGGAAAGGACGTCCTGCTTGCAGAAGGAATCCTTTGGACGCTACATAGGCCCTGGCGGATCGCTAGCTTGAAATGCTGTAGTAAAGTTCATGTGTCGTGTGCTTGTTTCCTGTATTTGAAGTGAAATGAAGCCTTAAAAGTCCAGCTTGTTAGAAACTTCCTAATACAGGCTGATGTTTCCAGTGCTTGTGCCAATGGTGCATACTAAAAAAATAAAAACAAAGGCAAAGGTTTGTTTTGTATGTAAGCTGCTTTTGTAATTTTTTTACTGTGAGTCTTGTGGTGCTTTTCTGTGTTCACAGATTAGCTGAATTCTGTACAATTCCTGCTTTGTGTGTGTATAAAATTAAGGTCTTGTTTACATATAGTGAAATACAAAAAATGCAGCAAATGATTTTGCATTTGTTGTTAATTTTTGTATTACAGTCCTTGTCAGTGCTAGCAGCTTCACCAGCTCTTTCCCTCTACCCAATAAAACCTCACAAAATCAAATACCAAACCTGATGTGAATGACTAATGTGGAAGGATAGGATTAAACGTTCAGGTGTCTCCACTGGTACACCAAAGTGGCCTTGTTTATTACGTAGACTTTTTTAACCTAAAAAAAGACGGTAGTTTTTCACAACAGTCACGTTCTTCTTTTTGTTTTCTTTTTTTTCTTTTTATTCTTTTCCTTCAGGTACTTGCTGGAAGTCCAGGAATACTCAGTAATCATGGGTTTCAAGTGCAACAACAGCAACAGAGGAGCCTCTCACTCCATGAATACCTGAGCATGGGACTGTTGAAGGAGGCTGGCATTTCTGTTCCATATGGAGTGGTCGCCAATACGCCGGATGAAGCTTACAAAATAGCGAAAGAAATAGGTATAACATTAAAGGGAACATATACAAATAGGCATGGGATTGATACAAGGGTCTTTCTTGGTAAGATGTTGCTTGGAGTTCTGAATATACCTTCTCTTTAAGAGAGCCTTCCCTCTGAAGCAACCTTCTCGTTAAGAAGGAGTAGGTCAGCTATAAATTCTGTTAGCTTAGACTAATATAACTACTTAAACTTCTTTGAGATGAGTAATAGACTGTGCAAATCCTGGATTTCTTTATACTTTCAGTAAGGTTGGAGGAAGACCTATGTGAAGAGTTTCAGTGGTGGTGACAAGATCTCATATAGAACAGAAGATGCAAACCATACTTCTCTTTAGGCTACAAAATCAGAGTAAAATCCTATTCTGTTGTGTGTGTGTTTTTCTGGAAGAATGCAGCTATTTTATACAGGAGGGAAGGACTTTGATGGCTTGTTATGTGCTAAATTCCTGGCTTTTTGATGAAAAAGTATCCAGTCTCATTTGCTGGGTGCTTAAATACTTAATTTAGAATTGAGCTTTAACTTTGGACTTGACTTTGCCTAATAATTTGCTATTTTACCTATGATGTGTCCTAGTAAAATCTTGTTTGATGTGGATTTAATATGGAAGTCAGCTTATATTGTATCAGGTGTTAGAAGGTGGGGGTTTTTTGGTTGGTTGATTCGTTTGTTTGGGGGGTTTTCTAAGTCTAGGATTTTTTTTTCCTCCCTGGAAAAACATATTAGGCTTGCCACGAAGTTTTAGTGAAGCACATTGGTTGTCATATTCCTTTCTCCTATGCAAATGCTCAAATCTCTATTCACCTCCAAATGGATACATTCATAGTGATTCCTGAGGTTATAGGTTTTGTTGGATTCATTTCAGTTTCATATGTAGATTTAATGTGAGAAATGAGATTTGAAAAAAACGATAATTTTTCTTCTAGAGCAAGTTATGCTGCTTTGTAATGTAGAAAAGAATTGAAAAGCTGCTTTTCCTTCAGACATGATGTCCCAAAAATTCAGGTATTGTCAGATACCTTCTTTATCTTGTTTCCGTTAGAGAGTAAGTGATGCAAAATTATAATAATTTCATTAATATGAAAGGAAGTTGCTAAAATATGTCTTTCAGAACTGTATCTTCTGTTCAGGGTGAGTTTATAGCATGATCAAAACTTCCCAAATCAGGCATACCCCTTTTCTCTACTTCTATAATCTGTGCAGATATTGCTGGAGGAAAATGAGAGAACCTTTGTCTATAGCTCTTTTATCAACAGCCTGGAAACTCGTAGGTCTGGATTCCTTTGTTTTGTTCTTGCCCAGAGAGGGCTCCTACAGCTGTGTGGGTATGTCTGGCTGCTGGTTTGTAACTCTGTGTCATCCCTGAGACATCACAGGTATGCCTCTTATCTGGAGTATGGGACTCTGGGCAATTTCTTGGGGATCAAAGGAATTAAGTTGTGAAGTGTGTGAGTTGGCATCCTTTAATAAAGGAATTCAGGGCTTCTGGTTGTCAGCCAAATACTTTGTTGGAGTCAGTGTGTAGTTGGTGCTGTGGCTTTCTTTGATACTTGAGAGGAGGAAGAGAAAACTTCCCAAAAGGAGAGCACACACTGAAGGAACTTTAGGTTTTGAGGCATTGCTCAAACATGTCCAGAACTCATTCTGAGTGGTGACATATTATTCTTTGCTCCAGTGTTTTGGATTTCTTTGTTTTTTGTAGTCATTTAACTGCTAGCTTTTATTTAGTACTTAAAAAAATCAACAAAGCACAAACCAAACCAAACAAATCTCTATTAGAATGAAAAATTCACTTTTTTTGGTCCACCCACTCATTGTGGATTTTTTTGTGTGGGAGTAGTTGCATGTAGGTATGAAATTATTTTTTGTTTCTTTTTATATGCTAAATTACTTTATCAAATGTTTGTCTAGACCATTACAAAGACAGCTGGTAGTACTCTCTGCTCTGTTTCCCTAGTCCCGATCCACATGTTCCTGGTAAATTTACACAGTGTAGATTTCTGACTAAAGGTTGAGTTTGGCAATGGATTTCTTCCCTTTTGCAAATACTGCACTTAGAAATGGGTAAATTTTTATCCCAATGTATAGCAAATGCAAACTTCTTGTTAACAGAGATTATCATAGGTTAGCTGTGGTTGTAGGTAAATCAGTGTTACATAAGCATCTCACTTAAATTTTGAAAAAAGTGAGCTGAGTAAGTTCTATTCCAAAGCCTTGATGAGAGACTGCAGCATGACTTGATTGCCTTCAAGTTTATGGTTTGCACTTAGCCATGTGTGCATTCCAGCTAGCAATGTGACCAGTTCTGATTGAAAAGCTGATATGTGTGTGTTATCAAGAATATGACTAATGAACCTAAAGACTGTTTAGTGAACAGATGCTTGATCAGTGTGATGGCAGATAGCTCAGCAGAACCCACTATTTGAAATGAACATTGCTCTTTGTTCAGAGATACTTCCATAGGTGCAATGTATTGTTGTAACTCAAGTTTTGGTGCTTTCTGATACCTTCCTCTGGTAACAGTTGAGTGGAAGGCAGTGACATATTGTGTGCTTGTCTGGGTTTTTTTTAATAGCATGTATTTCTATTCATGATGATTTGAGAAGTAAGACTTTTTAGGACGTTAGTATCTTGAAGCCGCTTTTGTGTGCTATTGGTTTTGTTGGGTTTTCAGGTAATGAATCCCACAGCTTTATGTGCATGGCAGACTGTCAAATTTTAGTAAAGTATAAAGCTGTATGAAGTAGGAGGTGTCGAAAGAGTGAGTGCAAAACATTTCACCTTTCTACATTAGAGTTCTTGAAAGAAGATTGACAGCTCCTGGAATCGAGTCTGGTACTTTTGCTGTTGCAGTTGAAGATGTCCAGTACAGCTCCATGTCCGTGTGGTTTATAAAGAATGTTCTGTTTTGGTATGCTTTCTACAGAATGGCTTCAGTAATTGGTTTGGCTATATTCCTGCTGACAGTTACGTGATTAATAGATTTTTTTTTCAGACCTTTTAGACTTTTTTTTCTGCTACTAAATGTCACTAAAATCTTTTAAGTACTTTTCAGTGTTATTTATTTTTCCATGTGTTGCTTAAACATACAACTTGTATCTGTTAAAAAAACTTTAAAAAGTAGTGTATAAACCTGGGTAGATTTATAAATAGAATTTTTGATCCCAGGCTTGATTTAGTCAGAAATCAAAGGTTAGTCAGAAGTCACCATGTGTGCAATTATTTTCTAAGTAAAGTGCTAGCTTTTTCTTTATTAGCTCTTCAATTGATATATTCCAGGCACTGTGGAAAAAGCTAGGATGGTTTTCTGCTTAGTGTATGCCACACCCACCTTGGCAGTCTGATTTAAGTTTTGGGGTTTTTCTAGTCTGTGTCATAGTAAAACCTCATGGCTGTCATGCTTTTATTTATAGTATTTTTTGGTTGTTTTTGCCATTATCAATTTTCCTTGTTGGTCAGTTATCTATGTTCCTGATGTCTTTTAAGTTGTCTGAAACGCCAGAGCATTTATGCAGTTGCTCTAGGACATAGATGATGATCTAAGGTGGCAAACTTAAGCGGAAATCCCCCAGGTGTTAAAAAACCCATGCAATTATGTTCCTACTTACCTGGTAAAAATCTCTAGATAAACAGCAGTAGTAGTTTAGAAACCAAGCATTTGCTTACATTCTGGCAAATGTTTTTTTTGGCATCTGAACCTTATATTTTGCTTCAGCCTTTGCTTTCTTCTGTAGCATTTCACTCCTTTGAAGTTAAAATATGAAAACATATTGTTGATGATAATTCACTAATTAAAATAAACTTGTATAACCAGCACACTCAAATTTTGACCTCTGTATTTTAATTGCTCGACATAAGCTGTTGTCAAAACCAGACATGTCTTATGAGCTGATGACAAACTTGATGCAGTTGATTAATGTCAGGAAGTATTTGTGTAGAAGATAATTCGTAATAGCAAAACATCTTGTTCAGTCTCCTGATTGGTATGGTCCTTTCAGTGAAAGTATGGTGATTGCTGGCACGTAATTATTTCAGTAATTATACTTTTGATTTGCATGCAGTGGGTCTTCTAACACTCAAAAGTTTCAAATGCTGAAAAAACGTGATTTTGAAGTTAAAATTCCCAATAGCTATAATTACTAATGAAATGCAGACAGTGTACTCTGATGAGATTCTCTGCTCTGTTGACAGAATTGGGTTCAGCATATTATTTATGTTGACACTCCTGTTAGTTAGAAACCATCTTTTCCTAATGCCAGAAAATCCACCCGTATTGTTTAAACTTATTTTTTTTTGTATCCGTGCAACAAGAAAAAAATAGCTTGTGTTATAAATGTAGGGTTACTTTTTCTGGTAAAAGAACTTTGAAATACAGACTGAAGCAAAAGTTACAGGTCTCTGTCTCTCCCAGGATAAGTTTGCAGTTGAATGGTAGTTGAGAACTTGATTGACACTTGTGTTACTACTCTGTCATTGCCCTGTTCTGTTGTCTGTCTTGTTGGAATAGATTAGGCTTGCATGGTTGTTTGGAAGGGGTCTGTAATACGTGGAAAGCAGTACCTCTGCTACAGATAGTACTGGGCAGAGAAGTGGCAATTAGTGTGATTTGGCAAAAGTCAAAATGGAAACTTGTAAAGCAGAACATTTTAATCAAGCCTGTCTGCTGTTATCACTGGACTTTCCACTTGAACAAGAAGCTTCAGAGATACAGTGGAATGATGACCCTTCTTGCCTCTTAATAAGCTTATTGGAAGATTATATTTTACATGGATGTCTTTCTGCTTGCCTGCATGCATTGATCTTTCTCCCAGTTTGAAAGCTTAAGTTACAGAATCAGAACTTATTCCTTCTAAAAAATAGATATTACTATTGATAGAAGTGAAGCTGGTTTTGTTTGCTGACTGTAACTCTTTCACTGTCTGGTTAATAAATGCTTGTTGAAGGTGAAACCTGTAGTGTTAGTAAATGTATAGATTTTTGTTGTCCTGAAGAGATAATGCTGTCAGTGTTCTGATTTCAGACACCTTGTTCTCATTGGTATCTACTCTTAATTTTCTAAGCATTTCCTAGTTTTTTTCAGGCTGTTGTACTTATATATGCTTATAGGGCTGACTGCCATTCCATGCTGACATGGAATTGTGATGCTTGCTAAATGCTTGTTCTGAGATTCGTGCATCGGCCTTTAACTTGCTTGGCCTCATGAGCTGTACTGATGTTCTGGTACCTCACGTTGAGGCTTTACAATTTGTTACTGCTGCTGAAAGCTGAAGTCCTGCTCACTGAAGTGCCTGTGTGCATGTGGCTGTCACATGGTGCACAAGTCTGCAGAAGCGCTGTCTGCCTGCTGGATGAGCTTTTGCCTTCAGGGGATCAGTGTTCTGATGTGCTTCAAGGCATGATAGCCCAAGTGCTTCTACAGGCACAAGAAACGAGTCTGGAGTGAAAAGCTGAGGATAGGACTTCTTTGGTGGTGTGTTTGCTGGCATAAACTGTGTGTGGGTATCTGCTCTGGGGCAGAAACTGCTATTTTTCATTGAAACACAAGCCTAGCAAAAAACAAGGGCACAGCTATTGATACTGAGTAGAAAGCTATGGTAGCTGCTGGTTTCCAAATTTTTTTCTTGGGTTACTGTGTATCAGCAGTTCTTTGTTGTGTCAGATTGTGTGACAGTGCTGCTGCTGGAATACTGCAGATGAGATGTTTGACACTTCCTCTTATTTTAGAGTCATTTTCAATAGGAGCTGTGGGGAAAAATGTTTGTTGAACAATGAACTTTCTGCATGATGGGTTATGGTTTTCATGGGATGTACTATCTTAAATTTGTTTCAGGTACATCTGTGGAGCTTAATTGCTTGTAAGCATTGCTGCTCAAATAAACCTTGAACGTGTTTATGCAATCAAGCAGCTAGTTTGCAGTGCTAGAGGAAAACAATTTACAGCTCATTAGTAATCTGCTCATTTAATGACTCACTTGTTGCATAAGGGTTAGTCCAATGATGTTATGGCCAAAACTGATAGTGAAAAATTAAAAGATGTTTTTCTCACACTCTTTTGGATGTCTATATGTTGACAAAATATTATAATGCATAATAATAACAACATTTTTAAGAAATACCTTCCAGAATCAGGGCAGTGGTGCATTTAGCCTACTACTCTGCCTAAGAACAAATATTTAGGGCAATTCTTAGCCTGCCTATTTTCTGCAGTCCATTACTCCTCATTTCCCCTCAGCATTCATATTTT
>WAAE01018037.1:0-37540 GCA_013400495.1 Nicator chloris | reverse complement strand
AGCATCTCTCCTATGAAGAGAGGATTGAGCTGGGACTCATTATCCTGGAGGGAGAAGACTGAGGAAGATCTGTGATTTTCTGAGAGCACGAGGACTCTACTCAGCATAGCTACAGCTGTGGGATAAAACTTGGAAAATTAAATCCTAACATAGAAGAAAGTTTGTGGAAATTCACTTAACATATGAAAAAGAAATTGGAATTAGGATTAGGCTGGAATTAAAGTGACTTGCTGGGATGCACTGTGTCCTTTCCAGTACAGCAGTAGTATCTTTAACCATCTGGAGGGCCAAGTTTATGGCTTTAGTGTCATTACAGAATATGAACTATTGCTATATTAAAACAAAATTCCAATAAACTTTGGGGCAAGAAATAAATAAAAGGAGAAAATTTGGTGGTGTTCAGTGGAACTGAATGCCTGATCTTTGGAGATACATCTGGGCTTTTGGCTTTGCAATGACTGGCACGTGTGAAGTTAATCATAGTTATTTTTGTGACTAAATCTAGTTTCTCTCCATAATGTTGAGCTGCACCATGTCAGCTTGCTGGCTACATTCTTGAAGGTCTTTGTGCTACCTTCCATCTTTCTGGTTAAAAAATCCTTGCTTTATTGGTTTGGTGTCTATAGCTTGAGTTCTAGGTAGAGGTCAAGATGAAAAATGTTCTGTTAGATTTTCGGCATTAAAGCTAAACATTGACAAAGTGGGAATTTTAGCTTAGCTCTGAATTGGGCTGAAAACTGTCAGGCTCCCAAACCTGTGCACAAAGGCTTGGAAGACAGCTGCATTCTGAAAAAAACCCCGTTGTATATAACTAAGGGGATAATCAGGTCCTGCTCTTAAACTATTTAATAAAACGTGATGCAGAAAGCACTACTGTTATTCTAAGGAGTTACACTGCACAAGCAGTCACTAGAGGATGTCTACAGTGTCTGTCTAGCTGCCAGTCCCACAGGCCTCGTGTGCTAATAATGAAACATATAAAATTGCAATGGTGAGACACATGTCAGGATTGATATGGAGGTCCAATTTGAACAAAGGACTGAAATGTCTGTAAAGAAGCAAGCATTTAGAATCCTACTGAGAAAGAACAAGATACTTTATATAAAGGAATATGACATACTTGACAATAAAAAAGAGTTCTATTTTCCAAATTTTGGGCAGGTTTTTCCTGGACTTGTAATGGCTTAAAGGAGTAAAGATCAAGAAGGTCCATGTACAGAACATGCAGAATTGTGGCCTGAGTGCTATATGCAATATTCCTTGCAGAATTCAAATGGAAAAAGACTGGCAGTGAAAAAAAGGTAGAGCGGATGAAGGCTCATTGTGCTGTTCTTATCATTAGGAAACAGAAATGGCTGGAGAGGAGCAAGCTGCAGTCAGCAAAATGGTATCATCAGGCTAAGATGCTGCCCTGTGCAGCCACACAGGCTGTATGAACCACTTCACTGGAGGAAGCAACTGGAGTACTTAATATTGCTATCGGTGCAAACAAGTAAAGCTGCCAAAGTTTTGCATTTTTGAGATATATATATATAAATTAGGAGTACTGGAATGCTCAGGCCAACTCTTACAGCAAAACCATCTAAACAAACCCCCAATTCTAACAAAAACCCAACACAGAGCTTTGAGATATTACAGCATTGTAACGTCTCACAAATCAGGAATATTTTTAGTAGAACCTACCTGTGACCTTGCCCAAGGTGAGTGACTTAATGGCCTTAAAATCAATCTCAGAAAAGTTGTGTTTGAGTTTGAGAACTTGATCAACCTGGAAGAGGTCAATAAAATTACTTCAGTACAACAGCACATGGACACCCCTAGATCTCATTGTACTGCAAACTTCTGGGAACGTCCTCAGCTGCAAATCAGTTAATTCTGCCCCCAAGTGTGATTCAGTTTCTAAAGATAGCAAAGTGAATGTGCTTTGATTTTAGCATGACAAGCTTAAAGGCATACCAGAATAGTCATATAAAGGACTTTGAAGAAACTTCCCCTGCAGAAAAGCTTAAAATGTTTGACCCTGAAATCCCCCTGCTTCCCAAAATCCATGTCTAGTCACTTCAGAATACACTCAAAGGAGGCCACTCTAGAAATATATTGTGAAGAATTAGTTCTGCACAGAAGAAAACCACAGAGCAGCACACAATAGAAGACTGGTACTTGAGGAAAATCCTGGATTTTAGCATAACCCTGCTTCTTAGATAATGAGGCCTACCCACTGTAGTTGTGTGATGTGTTATTTTACCATCCAGAGATGGAAACTGTAGAGAAAAGAAAAATGCAGTGCAGTGTGTTTTTGTCTTCTCATTCTATTCTTAAGATACAACCTCTCTATAGACTCTGCCATCCTTCCCTGTTCAATGATTTTTGCTCAGATCTAGCCAACCTGTTTTGCAATAGGGATGGCTATAATTAGCCTTAGAAGGAAAGCAGAAGGAGCAGTAAGACAGTCCTCTTCTCCCTGCCTTGGAAAAACAGGTGATGCAGGGGAACAAGGCAGAGGAGGGGTTTTGTCTCTCATGATGCTGTCACACTCAGCGTGGCTTGCTTCTAGTTTCTAGGATGGGGCACTGCCATGAACACGGTGACTGCACTCAGCTTTTCCTTTTCTGTGAGAGGATAAGGCAGCTGGGGTCACCTTCTCCCTTGGGAGACATACCCAAACAGAACCACTCCAATGGTCCAGATGAATTTCTGGCCAAAGGTGTTTCCTAATTCACAGACTGTCAGAAGCAAGGGAAGGAGCCTTCCATAAAAACACCACTGTTGAGCACTCTTTGAATAGGGTCCAGATGGGCTTTGCTCGAAGCTACAGGGCTGTTTTGCTGCTGAATCAGTGTGAAACCTTTGCCTCCTGCTGGTCATCAGGTACTGAGATCAGGGAGTCTGATTCTCAGAATGCACAGAATCATACAATGGCTTGGGTTGGAAGGGACCTTAAAGATCATTTTGTTCCAACTCTCTTGATGTGCACAGGGACATCACCCACTGATAGACCAGGGTGTTCAGAGCCCCATCCAACCTGGCCTTGAACACTTCCAGAGATGGGAATCCACAACTTCTCTGAGCAACTTGTGTCAGTGTCTGTGGCCTGAAGTGTTATTTAACACTCAGCACAAGCCATGGCATACCTGAATGACGAGCTCTCTGCCTTCTCTGTTAATCTTCACATGGTGCAGCTCTCGGTTGGCAAAATTTCCAGAGTCAATGGTGAAAATGAGGAGCCCATCCTTACTCAGCTTGTAACGGACCTGTAAACTTCCTTAAAAGCAGAGCAAAATTCTATGTATAAAACGTGTGTCAGTAATGTGATATCATTCAATAACTTTACACAACGAATATTTCATTTTCTTTTTATTGCTATGGAGTAACAAGGTTAGTAAGTCAAGAAGAAGGTCAAAAGTTCAAGCTGTAATGAAAAGTGTGAAGACAATAATGCACTGGAGGAGCTTTCCTTACTACTGGGTTAACAAACTGCTATGGAGACACAGAACTTAATGAGTAACTAATAAGTGTATCAAAGGCAAGTGTGTCTGTCTGCAGGTCAGACATCCAGCACTGCCAGAAGCTCATCTACATCATCCTGTAAGGGAATACTTCCAGCAGAGGGCATGCACTGCTCTACTAAACTAAAAATGCTGGGGTTTATCATTTCTTTTCATCCTGGTACTTCAGACAACACAGAAGACAATGACAACTGTAAAAATTATAACTTAATTTCAAACAGTTAAAGGCCTTACATTATCATTTATATGTAATAAAGAACTACCTTTACTTCTAACATATTTGAAGGAATTAATGTAATACATATAAAAATGAATGCCAAACATCTCATTCAATCTTGCTACCAAAAAAGCATTGTAACTTCCAATAAATAACAGTACCATAACAAATCAAAATGCACAAGGAAACAAGGGATCCAGTATGAATTTTAACTCTTCAACAAATGACTACAGGAAATGTGTATAGGTGATAGATACAGATAGATATAGATAGATATAGATAGATATAGATGTGGATGATAAAGATATAGACACCCACAGAGCTACATACAGCATAATCTAAAAGAAAAAAGGATCTATTCTGGTAAAATTCTTTCAAGCATACTTTTCTGGGAATTAAGTAGGAGAGAGAAAAAAAAATCTGAAATTTTGGAACTCTTTTTATGCACTGGCAACCAAAATTCATGGAACTGTAGTACAATAGAGTTACAAAAGCTTTTCTGGTGCTATTTTTAACTGTCTTCAAAGAGCAAATGAATGCTGACAGCACCCCAACCCTGAGAAACAGTCCTGCATTTATTCCCTGTTCTGAAAATCATCAGGAATTGTTCCACCTCTACACACCTCAAGTGAAGCTGGTAGTCCTTCGAGATGGAATCCCTAGTCCAGTTAAGATCATTTCCCCACCTTTTCCCTTGCCAGGGATGTTTTCCTCCTAAGAGTTGTACTTTAAAACACAGAAGTTTTACAAAATTCAGTATATTCCAGAGGAGCACTGACATTCTCTGGGATTTGTAGGATAGAAAAATAGCTTCCAAAATCAAGAAGGAAAATGTGAACGAACTACTAGGATGAAGGCTTTTTAGCTGATTGAGAGGTCTACTGGATCAGGAGAAATTTTGAAGCAAAAAAAAAAAACAAACTATAAAAGGCATTTAAATTCTCACACATAGCTATGGACATTAGAGGGGAATTTGTGAAGACATCAAGGTCAGTAAAAACTGCTATATTATTCAGTGTGATATTATAGGTCCCAATTCAGCTGCCCCAAATCATACTGCAGAGCTTCCAGCCTTCATTGCATAGTAAGGGCAAGGAGGTGCTGTCTATCACCATGACTGTCACACTCAGAGGTCCAAACCTAAACCACAATCACATTATCTGGTGCTGAACAAAAGATGTATCAACAGGGATTAACAGTGTAAACCTCTTAGAAACACTTTAGAAATACATGAGAAAAGAAGCCCAAGTTCAAAGAAGTTCTTCAGATTTGTTCTGGGCAGAGGGAGAGCTGATAAAAAGTAGAAAGGTTGACTGACCCTGCACACCACAGCCAAGATGACCACACCGAGTAAGCTGGAACTAAAATATGATAGTCTAACAGACTGGTCCAAACTAAAAATCATGTCTCAGCAGAAGCACTTTATAGGCTGCCTCTTCCCTGGAGGAAAGGGATGTAAAGCAGAAAATGGAACAGGGCCTGGTTGTGGTCTGTGACCTTAGTGTGTAAACGTGAAACAAACTTCTCTGCTCTTTTTGAAGGCTATGAACACACATGTATATAAAATTATAATTGGTACTACTGTATGCAGGTGATCAACAACAACCAGCACATCTGTGTTCAAAGGGAGCCAGCATGACAGGCAGTCTGTCCAGGCTCTCAGCTGCAGCAAACAGGGATTTACCCATTGAATTTGTCAGGGAAGCACTGATTTTATATCAGAAACCATCTGTTCCATTTTTTGGGAGACAATAGAGGAGGCTCTTGGCATCCATTAAGAATAGATCTTACTTTCTAAAGTGGTGCAATTTCACCTTAAATCATGTAAAGAGATCTGTGAATGGCATTTTATTTTGTCAAATTGCTTTGAGTTCCAGCGGCAACTTTTCTTATGGACAGCTGCTCTTCAGAACTATTGAATTCAAGCTGGCATTTTGCCTGGGGCCAAATTTGCATTAATAAAAAGCAGAAGTACATGGGCTTATCTTTTGAGGTGTTTTGAATTTTCACCATTGTAGATGAGAGCTTGCCTTGCATTCAGTACTAAAACTTCTGTGTTCAGATTATAGAATAATTGTCCTGGCAGATTAAATTGCCCTTTTATTACTTGATGAGAAAAATAAATGGATTGTTAATTAGGATTATTATTAAGAATTTTATTTTGTCCTCTGAATTTTGATTATCTGGTCCACTGACTTTCTGCATCACATCAGCCCAGTGTCAGTAACTGCAAATGGAAATCAGTGCATAAACCAGCTCTACTCTCCCTATTCTCTATTTTGCATCCGTTTTGCCTCACAAGAGGGGTTCACACTAATCATGAGCAGCGTAATTTCTGTCAGTCTTGTTGTAGTCAAGCCTGCCATCCTCTTTTCAGCTCTCCATGTCTGAGCATGCACACCTGCAGTGTCATAATGCTCAAGCAATTCACAACCAATTGCGTTCCTCCTCTAATGTACATTGAATTGCTGGAGCAATTGTTATGAAGTCAATAAGGGAGAGAGAGAAAGGAAAAGAAAGATATCCTTCTTTCGGCCTTGGGCTAGAAAATTTTAGTGGGCACATTACCCCAGCAGTATTAGGTGTAGATTCACACATGATTATTGTAGTTATCCATCCCCTTCAGCTTTGAATTCTGCCTCTAGAGCAGCCTGAGAGGGGGGCAGGCTTAGCTTAGGCACAGAGTTACTGAGCACAGCATGGCCTCTTTTCAGCACCTCCTGAGGAAATGATTCCACGTGGGCTGCCGTGCTGCTGGGACGAGACCACTGCCAGTGTCAAAGCTGGCTGGCTGCACATCGCTGTGGTCTTCAGTCTGCAACCTGCAATACTGTAATCCACAACTGCAGGGCAGAGTGACATCCCCCTGCTGACATCAAACAGCTAAGAGCCACTTTAACAGGATTCTTGGGGGTTCCCTTGTGCAGAGGGATGTCCTGGGAAACACACTAAAGGGCAGTATTTATGCCATCCCATGCTGGTGACTAAGTGTGAGGTGGCTTTTTTGAAACAAAACACTCCCAGGACACTCTTTCAATGATGATGGAGGCCAGCACTTGTACTTGCTAGAAGAACACTAATGATCAGTGTCAGCATAACCAAAAACCAGGCAGCTACAGGAACAGCATGGTGCCTTCAAACTGCTGCTTTGTTCTGAGGATAAGCTGCTGTAGCAGCTCTAATGTCTAGTGGTAATAAGGATACAAAACTGGTTAGAGATTTCAAAGTGTTCAGTCTGAAGAACAACAAAAAAAAATATTCCCAGACTGCACAGTGTGAAGAAATAGCTTGGTCATGGTGTTACATATTCTATGTCCCAAACCTGTGCTGACTGAACATGTCAACAGGAGAGCTGCCTTTCTTTTGTCTGTGTCTCCTGCAGTGCCTGCATGGAATGTCAGAAACAGGCTGTTGGCTTTGTGGCCTATGCCCACCAACTTTACATTCATTCTGGACTGCCAAAGCTTGTGTTGAAAATCAAATAGTAATTTTTAAATCATCATCTAGAAAAGGGAAAATGTTACACAGACTGTTCTAACTGAGGAAAAGACTCAGTTTGAAAGACCTCAGCCAGTGCTAGGTATTTGGTAAAAGATTAAAGCAGCTTTGCAGAAAAGAGAAATGGGTATCAGGAATTTGGTCTGTAAACCCATCATTCTTACGTCAAATTCTTGTCACACGTCACCAGGACCACAGGTCTTGTGTCATTTCATCTCAAAGGACCAAACAGCAAGGAAAAGGATGGCACCCGTTGGAGCCTGAGACATTTCTGCAGGACCTTTATTTATGGAAACTGGTTTTAAACAAGCCCAAATTGAGCCCAACGACTCTCGCCAACTTCAACAGCACTTTTTAATGACTTAAACTGGCTGGAGCAGCTGGCGAGACATCTTGCTTTGCTCAGAGAAGCTGAGGAATAATTCAGGGAACACATGTGGGTGGCACATGTAATATGTACAAATTTATCACCATCGTGTAACATCATTTACACATTTAAACCAGGGCAGCTGGCAACTCTGATTTGGGGAAAATGTGTATGTATGAAATAATGAAACACTGCATTAGATAAAAGGGCATTGGACTACCCCTGCATGTCTTATGGCCTCAGAATCACCCAGAAAAGTGTTTAGGAGAAGAGAACTTCTTACAGCTGTCTCAAATTGACATTCACCCTTGTTGGACTGCTAGATTTTAACTACACCACCACATGCACCCTCCAGACTCACCCAAGCTACAGCTGAAAGAAAAAAATAATTAAGGAAAACACGAATTAAACGAAGGGTGGAATATATTAGTGAGGCTACTGATGTTGCTATCATGAAAAAAAAAATCATTTAGCTCGAAAGCCATTTGCAGCTCATGAGGTATAAAAATTTCTTCACTTCTGATTGCAGAACAACACATGACATTTTTCAGTCATCTCTGCCACAAAGTATATCTCTGGGAACTTGCCCAGTTTCAGTGTGGCAGTGTCTCTCTTCGTAGCCTAGATATTTAAAAATGAACCACCATTTTCTCGCTTAGGAGCAGCTGGCTTAGAAACATGTTCCTTAATTAGCAGCTTCTCCCCAGGGATATTTATTCAGTAAATTTACTCTCCACTGGAAGTGCTGCTGGTGATTTTAAGAATAGAGTACATCTCTTCAGTGTCCAGTGGCATTTAACTAAGAAAGTACTTCCATTTTTTTAGGGGATGACTCTTGCTCTTTGTTTTGCATGGGAAAAACAAAGAAGAAAAACTGTTGAACATGTTTCCTCGTATCACTACTCAGCTATTACATTTGCTTAGACATTACTGTTTCATAGGGTTTAAAAGAAAAATCTACCACTCAATTTTTGCAGTCTCTTCCTGTAATAAAAAAAAAAAAAAGAAGTTATTTGAATGCCTCTCACTCAATACTTGAGACATTCAGGACTCAAGGATCATATTCAGGCCACCCTACAATAAAAAAAGAAGAAAAACAAAAAGAAAACACTTTCTCTTCACGTTGCATTTCTTCAACTTAGAAAAAAAACACACACAGCAAAAGGAGCCTGTCTGGAGGCCCATGACCTCAGTTCACTCTACAATCCTGCTAGACAGCTGGACCCAGATTGAGATTGTCACTTAAACATCAATAAATGTAGCTGGTTCCCTTACGTGACTGAGAAATGTGTTTAACCTTCACAGACATCTCATTCCTACCAGCTGCTAGTTGGCTGAACACAGACTGACCAGCAATTAACAAGGAATGGGCAGATGCTTCTTGCTTCAAAGGTAGAAAATATAGCAAAATCTAAAAAATAACCCAGAGGATCACAGTCAGAGAGCTCATGATGCACATACTGTGACCTAAACACAGAGCTTACTCCAGTGATTTTAGGGGACCACTTATCTAAACAAAACAGCTCGTGTGCGTGGTGATGTGGCTGTCTAAAATGGGAACAGGGCTAACCCATGGATGCGGGAAAATAATGAACACTGTCTCTCTCAGCTCACGGGTAAGCATACACAGAGGTGCTTTTATGTACCCTGGAGGCAACAGACAGAGCACTGCCACAATTTGGGATCTACCAGCTTGATGGCTGCTGACAAATCGTCTTCCTTCTTTATGCCACAGTTTATCCATTGGTAAAATACATGGATGTTCATCCATTGGAAAATGACATGAAACCTCCAAGGGAGGAGCAATTTAAAAAACCCACTATTAGTCATTATCATTATCTCCACATTCCTAGGTATTTCTTTTTGGTGAAGAAGTGTTTACTGTTTCTTTTACAAAGTGATGCAACATTAACTATCTTTTTTCCCCTGAAGGTGACTGAATATAAAGATGAAGAAGAGAACTGAGGGTTTCAATTGCAGTTAAATCTCCCTGAAAGCATCTCTCTCTGATGGTATGATTTATTCTAGTAAATTTTAAATTGTAAATCTAGTAAATTATTCTAGTAAATTTTAAACTGAACCCTTTCTACAGATTCTTTGAAATTTTAAAACACTTTCACTTTAAGACCCTTGATTAACAAAGGCCATCACAGACTCATAGAATGGTGTGGGTTGGAAAGGACCCTAAAGATCACCTAGTTCCAACTTCCCTGCCATGGAGAGGGACATGGGATGGGACACCTTTCATTAGACCAGGTTGTTCAAAGTCCTTTCCAACCTGGTCCTGTACACTTCCAGGGCTGGGTATCCAAAACTTCTCTGGCCAATCCATTCCATGGCTTCACATTTACTCACAGTGAATTTCTTCCTAACATCAAATCTAAACATACCCTCTTTCAGTTTGAAGCATCCCCCCTTGCCCCATCACTCCGTACTCTTGTAACACGTCCCTCTCCAGCTTTCTTGTAGTCCCCCTCTAAGTACTGGGAGTTTCTAAGTTTCTAAGCTCTAAGTTTCCTCAGAGCCTTCTACTCTCCAGGCTGAACCCCAGCTCTCTCAGCCTGTCTTCACAGAAAGGTGCTTCAGCCATCGGATCATTTTTGTAGCCCTCCTCTGGACTCGCTCCAAGACCATGTCCTTTTCATGCTGGGAGCCCAGAACTGTTGGAGTGCTCCAGGTGAGATCTCACTACAGTGGAGCAGAGTGGGGGAATCCCCTGCCTCGACTTGCTGGCCACGCTGCCTTGGATGCAGGCACCGTGCAGGGTCTGCTTGGCTTTCTAGCTTGTGAGATCACACTGCCAGGTCATGCTGAGCTTCTCATTAACCAACACTCCCAAGTCTGTATCCTCAGGGCTGGCCTCAACCCATTCTACATCCAGCCTGGACGTGTGCTTGGGATTGTCCATGATCACGCTCAGGACCTTGCACTTCGCCTCGTTGAACTTCATGATGTGAAGCCTCTGTGTCATACTCCTGGACCTGATACTCATGTCTGCTCAAATCTCCCTTTCTGTCTTTAAACACACACTGGATGCCAATAGTCTGACACTCAGACATTCAGTAGGCCCTACGGTTTACTCACCTTTGTATGAAGAAGAATCTTGCCAGGCTTACATCTCCCTCCACACATTTTACTTAAGACTCGCAGAGCAGCCAGGATGGCAGGAAGAGTCTTAATCTTTACCCAGTGAATGGAATATAAAGTACCATCCTATGAATTTGATTTCAAAAGTTCAACCTTGCTTTGCAAATTAGGCAAGATCATTCACTCTGTGTGAACAGCTCTTGGGAAAAAAAGACAGACCTGTTGTTGTGATACCCTGAGAAAGTCATCCCAGCCTGCCCTCACAGAGATTCTGGCTCATAGTTTCCATTTTTCCTAGTATCTTTTAACCATTCTTCTTTTCATTTTGGCAGTACAGATGCCTGCTCAAGCAAGAACTTGTTTCATGCCGACCTAACAAGTAACCATTATGTTCAGCAATGAGAACACCAAAAAAAAAAAAAAAAAAAAAAAAAAAAGATGGTATGAACAGGAAAAAAAGAAGCAATTTGAACACTGCATGATGCCTGAGCAGGAGAGCAAGCAATAATCTTTTAGACAAAACTAGTGAAAAGTAATCATATGCTTCTTCTAAAACCTCCTTCTCATTCTTAAATCGTAATAAAGGCAGCACAGAACTTTGTGGATTAATGGCTTTCTGAGGTTAATAATGCTTATTTGTGTGGAGCTCTAGAGAAACTGCCTGGCTGGTCAGGTATCTCTGGGAAATTTTCTGCTCCTCTGACCAGCAAGTCCATCTAGGGACTGCCTGTTTAATGGGTTATGCCAGTCTCTGTGAATGGAGAAGTCAGATCCTTTAGTGAGTGACCTCCTGATTATAGCAACCTTTCAAAGGAGATACTTGAGTTTGGAACTATCTGTAATGACTGGGATACAAAGAACTGAGTCATGTTCTTAAGTCATCTAATGGGAAAAATTAGAGGAAGAATGAATAATTTACCTAGTAAAAATCTTTTTGCAAGAACCATATAATGGTAGCATTGTAATGACTTTTCTCTAGTAAAATATATGCTTATACATATAAACTTCCAGTAATTTACCTTCAAATGCATATTTTTGTGATTTTTCACAGAACCATGGAATGGCTGAGGTTGTAAGGGATCTCTGGAGGACATGCTGTCCATCCCTGTCCCTCTAAAAGGACCCTTCAAGTCAGCTGCCCAGGCCATATCCAGATAGCTTTTGAATACCTCCAAGGATGGAGACTCCACAATTCTCTAGGCATGATGTGCAGGTCCTCAGGCACCCTCACACTAGAAGTCTCATATTCAGATGAAGCCTCATGTGTTTTGGTTTGTGCTCATTGCCTTTTGAGTGGCCTTGCAAAGACATCTTCCAGTTCTCTCAGCACTTGTGGGTGCATCCCACCAGGGCCCATGGATTTATGTGTGCCCAGTTTGCTTCATGCCTATTCCCTGATCTGATCCTCTTTCACCAAGTGTGCATCTACCTTGCTCCAGACTTTTCCCCCTGCAGTTCCTGAAAGCCACTCTCACTTGTAAAAACTAGGACATAAACACCAATTTTACCACGAAAGGCAACAAGGAAGAAATCACCTTTTCATGATGCAAACAGGGTAACTGATATGCTGTGGAAAAAATTAACATGTTAATAGGGATACCACATACAAGACAGAAGAGGAGATGTGTTTGGACTCAGACTCAGTCTTCCAAGTATTAGGCTGTCTTTTGTGCACAAACAGCTACACTGCTCCAAGGCAACACTTAAATCAATGGTTCTGCTGGACTACAGTGCTGAGTACACAGCTCAGTCTGTCCTCAACACAGATAATCTTAAATTAAAAGTAGCTGAAAATCAACACCTATCAATTTTCAAGGCTAAAGCTTTTAATAAAAGGAGTTCTGAAATATCCTCCTTTCAGAAATACTGAAGAGCATATATATATATATATATATACACACATATATATGCAGCATCTGTTCAGACACGACCTTCTGCCCTTCCTCTCATTCTTTTCAGGACAGTTCCAAGGAAAATCAACAATAAAAATGACTTATCAGCTGGAAAATGTGAACTAGGAACTCAAGTCTTCTGGGAGATGAACGCCTCCCATAAGCAAATGGGAACACAGGTTTTCTTCCCAGCTGATTATCTGCAGCCAGTGGTCTGGAGTTTCATGCCAGCCAGCAGTAAGTTCAAAGTCAGTCTGTATATAGCCAGAGCACAGATCAATTATTCAGCCTGTTCAACCTTTCCTGCTCTAAGTAATCCAATTATAATTCCCCTGTTTTCCCTTGTGGGTCTCCAGAACATCTATTGGCCCTCCAGTATGGCAAAATGATCTTCATGAGTACAAACATGTCCATGAATTCTGCTAATGAGACAGATCTTTCAGTTCTCTCCTCTTGGAAAGCAGAGATAGAGATCTGCCAGAGTCCTTGGCTGAATGTTATGGCAGCTTCTTCTTTCAAGTTAGTTTTGCACATTAAGAAATTTAAAGTGCCATATGCTAACATAAACATATGATAAAATTGGGTTTGGATGCCAAATCCACCTCTTTCCTCAAAGACTTTTTAGTACTGGATTTGAAGTGAAAACTCTAATCAGCATTCCTATTTTCTGTGAAGTGTGCTTACAGCAGGGAAACATCTAAGTGACCAGTGTGATTTCTAACAACAGAATTTTCTCTCTTTAGATAAATAGCTGACAGATCTCCTGCCACCCCAACCCTGCCTATTCATGGTACCAAAGCCAGCTTCTCATTTAAGGCAACAAGGGAAATTTTCTTTTATATTCATCATCACTGATCAGACTGTCTCTGGTTCCTCACTTGGTAAATAATGTAAGATTTCAGGGGCCAACTGCAACAGTTGTTTGCAACTATATTTAGAAGACATATATGCTACCTGCCACATAATGGCTGTGAACCAGAGCTAGACTGGGAACAATCCTCAGTCACTCACAGTTGCTTGTCTCCTCCACAAAGGTGTCTCCCACACTTCCCAACCTGACTTCCTTCTCTTTTTTTAAAAGTAATTATACCTGAACCTTGTCACCATTTCCCACTTCAGTCACATTAACTGTGCAGGTTGTTCAATGCCTGCTGCAGGTCCCTAAGGCACAAGATGTCCTCAAAAGAGAAGACAACTGCACAAGCAATAGAGTAGTTGAGAGGGTCTTTGTGAAGCACTTAGTTAATGTCCCAAAACTAAGACAGGAAGGAAAGGAGGTAAAGTAAGTAAGGAAAAAGTACCAGAAGAATCATCCCCTGAAATCCACCCAAGTCCTATTTCCCCTGTTTTAGTTTTGACCTGTTAAACTTTAGAGTGTACAGTGTGAACAGGATCAAAAGATTCCTTGCCTCAAAGACTGAACTGGATTTTTTGCATCTCTTTTCCACTGAGTGCGAAAAGCTTTGCTTGTTGGAGATGCCGCTCAACATACTTGAAGGCAAAAACAATAAGGAGAATTTACATGCTTTCATTAGGCTGTTTCTGACTTAGAGACAGGAAGAGATTACAGGAGATTATGAGTTTATAGGAAAAAATGAATCAGTAGCTTCTCACTGAAAATATTTGTGGGGTTTTTTTTAGTGTTAACAGCTTACTTCTTACACATTGTGATTTCTTTTCTTGTTCACTTTAAATATCAGCTGATTTCAAGACTTTATAGGTCAGGGAAGTGGAGCTGATATAAGTCTGTATGTAATACTGTATACTGAGTATCAGAGACTTAAGAATTACTCAATATGTTTTCTTTTGTACTGCTCTTTTTACCTGTGCCTTTTTCCTTGTATGTAATCTTTCCTATGCAAAACAGAGTCTTGCTTTCCAAAAGAAATGGAGAACACAGCTCACTGTGATGGCAAAAGATGTTGGAAAGGTGGAAAAAATAAATAAAGGACTCAAATTGTTTAATTTCTCATGAGATTAGATAATAAATACAGACCATTTTCCCATCACTCTAGCATAGTTTGAGATTCTATCTCTCTTCTTTAATGCTGGCTATCTGTTTCTTTTCTAGATTAGGAATCATATTGTTTCCGTGGAGAAAGCCAACAAAACCAAGAATAAAAGACTTGTGAAAACATTTTCTAGACAATGTATTTCATCATACTCATATTGCATTTGATTATTTGCAGAGGGGGTAGCAAAAATGAAGACAGGAGAAAGAAAGTTTATTTCAACATTCTTTCTTTTAACATTTTTCTCTCCCATCATTTATTACCTTTAGGGAGCAAGGCAAAGATGATATTTCAAAGGTACTGGTAACTTCATGAAATCATGTAATTGCAAAAATGTACAGTGAAAAGCTAGCTTGAGAAAGAAAAAAAAACACTCTTTTCTTGGTAGTATCTTCCCATGATAAGGATAATTTCTGTGGATTGACACAGTGAGAGGACTAATTAGAGATGTTTACCCATTTTCTGTAGCTTAGTAACGGGCACTATAATTTGAAATTTCTACAGAAGGAGACATTAAAAATGCCAATCATTACAGTACTGCTGATCTCTTGCATGTGGGACCAATGGGACTACATGAGCTTTACATGCACACCCACCTATATATGTGTGCCTGTGTAAGTGTATATACACACACCCATCTATATACAATACATACACATATATGTATGTAGGTGTAATTTAAAAATCCATGAAAGATTGGAGAGAAAAGGAAGATGCTCTTATATGCATACAATTTTCAAATCACAGGTATGATTTCAAGGCATAATGGAGGAAACAATCCCTAAGTCATCTTTAAAACCATCAGCTTGTGAAACCTTACCTGTAAACTTCCAGGACAAGAGTCCATTGATCAGAGGTAAGAACAAACTCTGTGGTATGGAATATGTTCTGTAGGTGGGAACTGCTTCTGGAAGTATTATATATAAATAAAAATTTTCTGACATCAATAGGTTTTAGGAAATAATTCATACCTGATTGAATTAGATCATAGCTGCCTATACAAGTTCACTTTTACATAAGCCCTCTAACTATGAATAATCCTTGCAAACTGTATCACTTCTTTAATGTCAAATATTTAACATGAGAAGTCAGAAGTAGGAAAAACATTCTTCTCATAGATAATTTTATTAACTACTAATTTGCCTAGTTATTTTGTGGATAATAGAAAAGAGGAATAACAATACATGAGTAGTAGCTTCAGAAATAGTTACAAAAGTTGAAGTATTAAATTATACACAGACTGTTCCTACATTTTTTTTTTAACAAGGGGAAAGAGACTTGGGATTACGGGAAGGACTATTACTGCTCACCTCCTAAGTGAGAGTGCCCATTCCCATTTCTCCAGGAGCCTAACCTTTATTTAACCAATCAGCTATCCAGCAGGGACCTGCTTATGTCCCACTATACATTGTCAGACTCAGCAAGATTCCTTGAAAGTGAGCCAATAAGAGAGAAGGAATCACACTCACTTTTAATGCTACAAAGGACATTGATATTCATAGTCCAGTAACTTTATGGCAAGCATAAACCTCTTGGAGGAGGAAAGAGTAACATATCTGAACACTATTTTCATTGGAATAATTTCAATTCCAACAAGACTAAAAAGTAAAAGGACACGAAATTTAACAAATTACTCCATTTGGGACAAAAGGCAGAGAATATACATGACTGAAATGACTGTCTTGTAAAAATGTCACAGAAGCATGCACTGAGTAATCCTGAAGGAGACTTTCAGGAGTTAACAAAGGTCAGCTAGTTATCTTAATCACACTTTGCATACAGTGTTACACTTTATAGTCCAGAATTTTGGAGCCTGACATCTCACCAACCCTCTAAACAACTTTTACCACTGTATTACAAGTGAGTAAAAAGAGGTGCAGATCTGAGAAAAGCACCACTGTCTGTACTGCCTGACTGTGCCAAGACCTGCTCCACCTAATTTCCACTCTACTGAGAGTGCCTGTCTCCATCTAAGTCAAAGCCAAAACCTGCAGATGCTGCAACTGACAAAATGAAAGGTCATTTTCATTTTCTCAAGCTCTGCTCCTGCTGAGCTGCTGCAGGACATCCTCATGTCTTGATCCCAACCCCTTCCCCAAGCACTATTAGAGACCCCCTTCTAGAGCTCCACAATTATAGGTTGCTTATAGTGTATTCCATTAATAAAAGTCAATTGACTCATGTTTCTAAGGTCATTTCAGACTACTCAGGCAGCAATAAAGGTGATTTAAATGGATATTACATTGTGATTAACTTTAGGGCTATTTCCAATTGCCTGAGTGGCATCAAGAGACCTGAGTGTAACTGAGAAGCAGATCCCAAGGTTTTACCTCAGCAGGGGCTAACCTCCATCACCCTGGAGCTACACACCAGAATATTCATACATCTGAAAATCATAAACCCTTGTCTACTGGAGCAAATTAGAGATGGAAATCTGGGACTGGACAGGAGAGGGTTAGGGTCACCTCAGCAGTCCCACCTCCCTGCCAAAGCTTCACTTGGAGTAGAGTCATTCAGGTAGTTACTATTCCAGTTGCCTCTCCCAAGGATTAGGGTGCCAATCCACTATCCCATGCCAGCCTCAATGCTATCTATCCACATGACGCAATCAAGAGAAAAATGAATGCAAACTCCATATTGAGAATAAAATCCTTTTTTTTTCTTTTTTTTTTTAATCTTCTATGGTTTCATTTGACTGTACTTGAAAGCTTAGTTATTCTAGAATTTTCAAGGCTTCAGAGTGGTCTGGGTCATTCAGTCAAATCTACATATTCAGCCACATTACATTAATTTTCTATTGTTCTGCCACAGGCTACTGACTCACCAATAAGCTTACTCACCACTTCCAGTGCTCCAGTGCCTGATAACTCTTGAAAAATTCAGATTTCCCCAGTCATCTAGGATGATGTTTGTCTGGACTGAGTTTTCTGAAAGCACTGCAAGGACTCAGAAGCCAGAGTTTTACTGAGAAGATAAAGGTCTATGCCCCTAAAATCTTTACACATTTTCAAAAAGTACCCACATCAAGTATCTTTAAACAGGAAATGGATTTACACCTCATGTTTTGGTCAATTCACCTAGAAAACGTTGACATATTCTGGCTTTAATATTCAGACAAAATGGCCTTATTCCATTGAAACAATGCAGTGAGGAGCAATACATGTGCCAAGACGGAATGCAAAGGATAAAATTATAGTATATTTCTGCACCAAGTGCTCTTGTACATACATGCTATTTCTCATTCCCTTATCTTGGTGGCCTAATGGATCTCACTATGGAATAAATAGCAAGGAATTACTATTGTGCAATCTTGCCAAATGGAAGTCAAAGCACATTTTAAGCCCCAACAACATGATTACTCAAAGACTGATGCAAGTGTAGCACTGAATGCCAAATAAAAGGACATAAACAAGAGTGATGGCCATTTCAGGAACTGAACACCATGAAGTTGATAAAGTTGAAGACACAGAAATGAACTTAAATAAGTGCAGAATTCTATACCATTCTCCCACAAAAAAACCCCACAAACAAACAAACAAACAAAATACCCTCAAAACTTCACAGAGTTACACTAGTCTCCCTTGGGTGGCAAATCAAGACTACTTACCATTCTTGGAGAGAATCACAGCCAAATATTCATGAAAGTAGGTGTTGATGTACAGCAGAAGGCTTGGAGTGTGTGCTGTGAGAAAGCTAAATGCAATGTTCTCCTTGGACACCACAGCATCCACATAAATGGCAGAGCTTGAGGTGCTTGCATTCTTCGTGACAGGATAAGGTTCTTGGAAAGTATAGGTAACAGAAGTGCCAGCTTCAAATAATGCAGAGACCTCTGAAAGCATATATAAACCAAAGGGATTATTTCTTGTACTGCATTTCCAGATCTCCCAGGCAGGAATGGACAAGAACTAACTGCCTCAGAAGCTGAACACTGCAAAACACCCTTGGATCCAGCTGACATCACCCTTCCTTCACTTGTGTAAGAGTGTGTCCTTCCTTACACATTGTTGGTCTGGCACAGAGAAAAAACAGCGTATGGAGACATAAATTCAACTATTTCAGTGCTGGAATCAGAATTCCACAAGATGGAACAGTCCAAATGGCCATCGGCCAAATTAATGCTTTGTTCACCATCTTCTGACAGTGACATGTAAGGCAATATTCTCTGCCTTGACCCCACAATAAAATTGTTCTTTCCAGTCCCCTTTTTAAAGAAATTAATTATGAAAACAACACATTGACCAAAGATAGTAAGGGAAGCTGTCTTTGGGAGCATCAAATGAAGAGAAACATCTACCTGTGCATCCTCAGATCCTCCAAACTCATGCTTGTTTTCATTAAACAACTAAGCGAATTTACACCAGCAGGTGATGCAGCCCACTTAGCAAACCTGTTGCATTTGTGAGGTGGGGGACAGCCATGGAAATTAAAAATTCACACTGCACCTTGCTGTTACTGAGCAGTGTTTTTGCTAGTTCCAAAAAGCATGTTCTCTAAATTAGATATTCCATATTTGCCCTGCTTTTTTCTGGTGTTGACAGCATCTCCTATAAGCCACCAGAAAGGTTCAGTGAGGACACATTCACCAAAGACTGAACCATGCAAATCAGTTTTCTCCTGAATGCTTCATGCTTATTTTAAAAATTTCTTAACGTTTGGATGGGTTGTCGCAGGAATGGGAAAAAAAAACACAGAAAAACTACCTCTTTTTGTCACATCAATGCTCTAAAACTTTGTAAAGAAAAGCCTTAAGGATTTGTTAAGGTGAACAAAAAAAGATGAGGTTTAAAAAACAAGCAACCTAAACATTCAGACATGGTCCAACACCTGCCATAAAAAATTTCAGCCCTATTTCCTAATGTCTGGGGGTAGTTACATGCAATGGAATACAGGAATCATAGTGGGATATAGTGGTAAACTTTATTAGTACAACTAACACCACTTTAATTTCTGAGGCCAACATGGAAGTCAGCAAAGGGAGGTGTTAGAGCCTGCTTAATATAAACATCTAGGGATAAACACTGAAGGGACAGCTCATAACAGAACATCTTGAAATGTGGGGGACACCAAGCTGACATGGGTGAAAGGGTGCTGCAATTCAGAGTTATTGCACAAACCACTGAAGTCCTGGGATCAAAGCTTGCTGCCTACCTTTCTTGCAGAAAGGTCCTTCATAGGCTGAGTTGGTACAGTCACAGAAGTAACCATTATACTTTTCCACACATTTTCCTCCATTATGGCACAGGTTCCCATAACTGCTGCAATGTCCTGGGCATCCAGGTTTAACACCAGGTGTCATTTTAGCTCTCTCCTCAAGGTCAAGTTTCTGGCCATTTAAATGCAGAGATCGAATACAGCCCAAAAAGCCCTTCTGTCTGGAAGCTGTTCCCCCTGAGAAAGAGAGAAAAAACAGATGTGCACTCACTGGTGAGTATGCACAGCAATCAAAGCCATGAAGTTCAATCCTGAGGTACAAACATGAAACCACAAATTTAAAAAAATATTACATATCAATGGCAAAAGATGACAGATGGACAGCCCTGGAAACTAAAGGTGTCTATTTTTATGAAAGAACTAGAAAGCTGGGACACGTTTTGTCATTCTTCTCTTTTTTTGCCTTATCTATTGGCCTGTATGGCATTGAAACTGCAAATTCATTTAGGAGAAAGATTAGCTTCTTTATCTTATGTCTGCATATCACCAAATACATGAGAAAACCAAACTGAAAATGTTGGGGTTTTGTTGTTTTTTCCTATTTGCTGCCTTAGTATAAACAACACCCTAATCCCACCAGCAGGAGAGTTACACATGCTGATGAGTCCTAGCAGGGATGAATCATGTTCAGCACCAGGCCTGCAGGCTGAAGGGAAATGACTTGAGTCTGAATTTATGCATGACTGCCCAGCCTGATGTGTTGCATGTCAACAGCTGTTGTAGGCCTGAAACACGAGTTCAGTTCACAGATGTGTTATTTATTACAATGGTTAAACATAATTGCATTTCTTCCTGAAGACCAGACCTGAATGCAGAGGGCAGTTCAGTCTCTACAAGCTAACTAGCTTCATATCTGTCAAATGAAACTAACACTGATACAGTGAAGGCACTTTTCCATAAGAGGTAATCTCTGAGAATGATAATAATGATGATTGTTGAAGTTCTCTATGAAAATATAACCATTTCTCTTATCATACACTTTTTTTTTTTTTGACAGTTGCCAATGTTTTGCTTTTGAAGATACTGCAATTTTGATTGCTGCTAGGAAATCTAATTCTGGTTCAGGAGTTATCAGCATTTGCAGACTCTTAAAAGCTAGCTTTATTGGTGATTCTCCTGAAAAAGTATTATGAAAGAAGTCATTATTCTTCTGTAGAAGTTGTCTCTCTTTCACAGTGTATGACTTAATAGATTACATCACTTGATAAGCCCTAGCAGAAGAGCTTTTTTTTTTCCTATATATTAATTAAAGCAAGACTTCTGCAAACTGAAGAGAATGCAGCAACAGTCTGAAAAGGCCTGGTGCTCTACTACACCATTCTGCCATACTTTTCTTTCTGGAACACTAATAGCAGAAATACTGGATGTGAATTAAAGTAATTGAACTACAGATAGTATACATGAGACACATTTATTTCATGCTCATTTTATGATGCCTTTCTCAGAGAAATAAATATTTTCAAATTCCTCTTTAGCCAGCTGTTTTTTTTCAGGTGAGCAAATGTTTGCTCACTTATTTTAAAGGCCCTCTGAGGACAAGAATCAGTCTTTCTGCATTTGCTGCACTGCACACATAATCCTTTTGTTTGGAGGTTTTGTCCCAAAACAAAACATACCATCCAGATTTTTCAGAAAAGCCCATTAAGCAGAAACGGGATTTCTCCCTTTAAGGCTACTGGTTACTCTCTTTTCTTTTGCATTGGAGGCCATCACAAATATTACAAGGATGACTGACAGTTTCCTTGCCTTTTCTCTGCACACACACAAATCCCAGCTGTAACATATAAAAAATGAGTAAAAACTATTGCTAACTGTTCTACGGATGTCATGTTTATTGCACTACTCATATTCTTATTGCTCTCTAAAGCACTTTGGAAAGCCATGTCAGGTTTCTCACTCCTATTTTCTGGAGAGTGTAGAGCTTAACACAGACCAGCTATATGATCCTAGACCCACACAGCGTTGATTAAGCAAATCTATTGCTTATTTGGGCAGTTTTCTTCAATTGAGGAGACCTAATCTTCATATACATTCCCACAAAGCAGAGGAAAAACTGAAAACAAACACACAGAACTCTTCCCCAAATCAGGCTTTGCAGGTTCTTCCAACTCTAACAGGAAGTCATGATGGACTAGAGACTTTAATGGATGAGACCTAAATGTTTTATGTATGTAGGGAGATTTTAGGATAAGCCTAAGGACCGTGAACACCAAGGTCAAGGGTGTGCTTTGCTGAGTGGAGGCGACAGTCAAATGAGCCAAGCTGTTTTCAGCAAGGTGTTTATGCAGCTGAATTTCTGTGAGGAGCCTTTGGGAAAGGAAGAGAGAGACTGAGAGGAGGGGACAAGAAGTTCACAACTGAGCACTCACAGCATAGCTTGGTGACACAATTGGCAAATAACATTCTAGCAATGAGTTGAGGATTTGCTTTAAAAAAAACCCAAAGCATTTTTTATTAGTAGAAACTGGATTAGGGAGGCTGAAAATAAGTTTAGGAACATTTGTGTAACTCATACAAAGAAAAGGGAAGGGCAGAGAAGTATAGGAATCATAATCAGGAGTAGGAGAACATGCTATGGTGTTCCTCAGAAGACCTTTAAGTCACACTTTTTAGTCTCAAGCTGAAAGATGTACAAAGCATGCAGGATACACAAAGAGTTAGGCATTAATTCTTCCTCTTGGCCTCCAAAATATTCCAAGGTGTCTACAAATGCTTTTAAAACCAACAGCAGTAAATAAACTCCTTCTTTTCCTATCATTCCTTCTCTCTGTCTCCAGAGAAAGTTTCTCAGATATTGACTTTCTCTGACTTACATTGCCTTTGGACTGTCTACAACAGACAGGAGATTGACCCAAGGATTCATTCCTTGCTTACTCCCTCCCAAGACAAAACCAGGCACCAAAACACTTAGCTTTGCTAATTTCCTAAATGTACCAAACAAATAGCACAAAAACTTCTGACCAAAGCTTTGTGCATCAGATTAATTTCTCAGGATTTTTAATTTGCTTGTCTGATGTTACCAGTCTGAGCTCAAATCCCATCCTCCAAGTGGTCTGGGAGGACAGTCTTTCCCATCCCCATGATGGAGCCTTATGCTCATGCCTTCACTAGTAGGTAAGGCAGGGCTTTGTCTCAGACTACGCCACAAGGGGAGACAATGACACAACTACTGCAGGACCACAGGGAGAGCTGCACTATACAAAACCATGTCACACATACTGAGTGCTGGAAATGCCTGTCCAGTGAAAGAAATGGTTTTTGTCTGCCCCTTCTGAGCAAGTAATTTGCTGAATTGGCTCATTACTGGACAGTTTGGTGCAGATGATGTTAATCAGCCTGCACATTTGTTTGGGGTTTGCTCCTTCTACTGTACTTTTTTCAAATTTACAGACGAAATCTGGCCATGTGCAAGGATATCCATGCTCTGGCAGGATTATAATGCACTGGAAGCACTTAGATACCCAAGACCCACTAAAAGAAAGTGAGAAATGGTTTTCTTACTGCTTCCTAACTGCGTTAAAATCCAAGCTTGTTTGTAGTGGCAATGCAAAGTCATTTTGCTCTTCCACTTCACAGACACACAGAGCTATCTCAAAAGCCTGCCACACAGAGTCATTAAGGCTGGAAACCTCTTAATCACTGTCAGTATGCAGAATGCTGCAGAGACAAATATGTTGTGGATTACAGGGGGAGTAGGGAATAATATTATGTGCTGCTGCTTCTTTCCTTTTACAATGGCATTTATACATTTATTTTTCAGATGGGTTAAAACTCTCTATGCATGGCTGAGGTATTAAATCAGTAGCTTTTTATGATGAGATTCAAATGAGACTTTCAGTAGAGACAAACTGTATCACATCTGTGTATTGCTGGACTTCTGCCACCTTTCCCTGCAGCACCCGGGGACAAACAGTGCCAGAATCAGGAGGCTGCCCAGGTTTCCAACTCTTCTGACAGCTCTCAGGAAAACTTAGCAAGTCACAGATAATTTTGGCCTTCAATATGGCAGAGTTAAAGCCTGAAAAATCACTCCCAAACTCACTTTTTTTCTCTCCCTTTTGTTCATGGTTCAGTAAAAGTGTGGATGGACAACAGAATGCAACATATTTATTGCACAGTGAGAACTTTTCACCTCTTGGCTGAAATATATACCCATATCCTAGAGTTTTCTGTAAACACTCACTACAATCAGAGTACAATCAGTTGGAAGTCCCTGCTGGAATCAGCTGTTCCAACCTGTTCCTTACAGCATAGCTACATTCAGATGAGGTACAAATTCACTTCTCCACCAAAACCAATGGGACCTTTTTGGCAGAGCTTCTCCTCATCCACTCAATCCCCAGCTTGTGGGGATGCTGATGCTGTCCTGCAGCAGGTGCAGGGCTTTGTCTTTGTCTTTGCTCACAAGGGCTCTGTTGGCACATTGCTCTGGTGAGGTCCTTAGCTACCATGGATCTTCATGACACAATTCACCAATTATGTCACTTTAAAACCACTATGAAAAAATACACAGGTTACCTATTCACACAGGTAACCTGTGTATTTTGCTGAGGCTGAGCAGCAAGCTTATAGGCAGACACTGTTTTTCAGATGTGAGATGAAAAGCAGTTGATATATATGACATATCTAATAGATGAGCTATGATAAAACCATCATATTTAGCCCTTCAGAAAGAAACAAGAAAAAAATTGCAAAGTCTATTCAGTCACTAAATCCCTAATTTTCCTAACAGGAAACAGTATGTTGGCTAAATTTCTCTGATGTTTCTAAGGTGTCTGGCAGCCCAAGCATGCTGCCCCCAGGCCTGGCTTCCCACAGAACATGTTCTTAGGATCAACGCCGTATTTGAAAAACAAGTGATTAGCAGCATGCTTCATGCCAGAAAACAGAAACCTTGCACTGTGACAGTCTTAAGCTTCCCTTCTGTGAGTTCTCCTCTCCAGCTGAGTCTAACAGAGATCATTTTAGGTATAAATCAACAGCTATGTGGGAAGGACTCCTGACATTGATGCAGCTATATCTATTTATTAGTTGTTAATGTTCTTTATGTTCAGAGCCCAGTAATTGCTGCACACATACACAATAAAAAGCTCAAATGAATACCCCAAAAGCTACTTAAATATAAGGGTATGAATACAGAAGTAAACTTTATTAAAATGCATTGACAGATAGAGGTTTGCTACAGCATTTCAGCTAAGTAAAAAAAATCCATTTTAAGGAAGGAATCAGAAGTTACCTGAATGGCCCTGCATAAGAACAGCTACATCCCACTCCATCACTGGGCTGATTACTCAGAAAGACAGCATTTGAATATAGAAAAGAGAGAATTCCCTTCATAATCTATTATCATTTTATCAAATACAAACTAGACCCAATCCAGGTTTCCTGTCCAAGGGCGGTAAGTAAACAAAATACATGCAGAGATTATTCATTCCTCTTTTAATTTTCTTTTTTCTTCTTTGAAAAATCACTTTCAGATAAAACACCTGCATTTGTATTGATCGTGTTCATACTCCTCTCACTCATGGGCTCTCTAGCCAAAAAAGGGTTTTGGTAGGCATGCTTAAAGGAACAGACTTTAAAGACCATACTGTCGTCAGGCTTTGCCCCAGCAACTTGTATGACAAATTTTTGACTTTTACAATGTGCCTAAAGAGAGAGGTCACATTTATTACAGCATTTTACACAGCCAGTGCTGCGTAACAAGAAAGGTTATCAACTCTTTGGCAATAAATACATTTCAAGAGTTTGACCCTAAAAATACCAGTAAGTATAGCATGATTAAACTGAGGTTTGTGCTTTGAGAGTGAAGAGGGTTGTTTGGGCTTACTTCACGTTGCCTGTGCAGAAGCAGAAGAAGAGAAAGCAAAATCAAGCCACCACGCGCAAGCTCAATGGTGTGATAAGAGCACTCATCACCAAAGTATATGCAATACTGTTATCTACAGGAATCCTTGGATTGTGCCTACCTACAAATAACTGGCTGTTGAGCTGCAGGCGGAAGTGTCCCTCAGCAGGGGCCTCCAGGACCTTCTTGGGGAGGTTGTCCACCTGCAGAGAGGTTTGCTTGAGGTTCCTCTCTGCCCGCACGTAGTGCCACTGGTTGTCATTCAGGGGTGTGGGGGACTGCACCGTGGCTTCTGTGGGGCCATTCCCGACATCTATGGAGAAGGTGATCTCCTTGGGGGCTGGAATAGAGAAACAGATGTGAAGAGGCAGTGAAGGTCTGAATTAAATCATGGTTTTGACATCAAGAAATCTTACATAAATATAGGGTCCATTAACTTTTATGTCAGCAAATAGTACAGGATCATTTACTTCCCATCTCCTACACAGCAGCTTATAGATCAATTTAAGCCTGCAGCCTCACTGCTTGATCTCTGCTGTGATTAGGCTTGGTTGTGGGTACCCATCTTTTTTTGCTATAGAAATCACAGTGGCCTAGAAATGGCACTTCTCTTTTTGAAGTAAAAGTGCCAAATGCTGCACAAAAGTCGCACAATGGTCCCAAAAGATTTTGGACAAATAATGCTAAGATGGGAGAAAGGATGAAGATCTCTCCAACAAGATCTTTCGAAATGCAGGTAATTAACCATCACATGACTTGGCTGCATGTACGAGAGAATCCTACAAGCATTTGTTTGCCTAAATCTGACCCAAGACAAAAAAATAGATGAGTGAAACTACTTAATGAGTGATCCTAAACTAAAGCTGTATCTGTAACAGACATTTGGAAGTAACAAGGCTCCTAGAAACAGGACAATAGCTGAAAAACAAAAGCCACATCAAGGAGTTCACCTTGCTCTGCTGGAAGCCCAGAAGGGGGTAGAACTTTTTAACCTTCTTTCTACCGATTATTTTCCTCTTCCTACAATGTTAAATGCACCACAAAGACCAAGAACCAGGTCCACGCAACCAGAAGGTTGTGGACTGAAAATTCCTAAAAACATTGTTATTTCAAGCCAAAAAAATTGGATATATCTGGTTTGGGAAGCTGCTTCTTAGATAGTTAAGATAGGAAATGCTCCATAGGGATAGACAAAGATCTGTTCATAGCCCCTGCATCTGCTAAAAAGTTGTTTCCCTTTGAAGCAGCTGCTCCATGGTACAAGGCCTTTAGGGTGCAAATTCCATCTGCCAGCAAGAAGCACAACAACAAACTACTGATGAGAAGCCTAAGACTAAAAGATTTTTTCCCCAACTTTTAAATAACTCATTTCTCTAGGAGTACAGATGTAATACACATCCAGAAGCTTTCACTGAACAATCCTCTTAGTTTACAGTATTTGTTATATTTGATGCCATCTTTACTTTATCCCTGAGAATAAAATGCACTGCCCTGAAGTACAACCAAATTGGACCTTGATGTGCAATTAACAGTAAATCACACCTCATTACCTTGTGATAATCCACCATGACATTTACCACTGGTTTAATGAATCAAAGGGCCTTGGGGCCCTGTTTTATTAAATTTTATTTTGAGGTTATTATAAGCATATTATCAAATGCATAGCACTCAGTTTGTTTTCCCTAAGCTTGACGGAATTTGGAATACACATGTCATATTTCATGTCAAAGCTGCTGTACTCTTTTGTCATCAATAAATATTTGAAGTCATCAGAACAGGAGTGAGGCAAAATATCACTAATTAAATTCCCTGCTATTTTCCTTATACACTGAGCAGCAGTTACACTGCACTCACTTAATAATTTTGAAGTATTCAAGATCCATTACAACTGTGATTATCTTATCTTTTATTACTGTCCTGTCCTTCCTAAACTCTCACCTCGTAGCTGTACCATACACACTGAGTTCCTCTGAAACACTAGGGCTGCATCAGACTGGATATATTACTGATATGGAAATAAAAGTAACCACCAGAATGGTTGCATTAAATTTTTCAACTTTCAACTAAAAACAGCCTGTAGGTACATCTAACTTTACTCTAAAGAGTAAAAAAATAAGTACCAGTGTTGTAAAAATAAATTCTTACTCTTGTTTAAGAAAGATAAATCTAGCCATAACAAGATTAAGTGTAATGATCAAGTCTATACAGGAAACTCTGACAGGAGAGGTAGGTAAGTCTCAATAAAAGAGACTTTATGTCTTCACCTTATCATCTCCAGGCACCTCCAACCATCTAAAGATGGCAGAAAATATGTCCTTCCCAGTTCTCTGCATGTGTCAAATTGGGCAAAACCACCGAGATTTCCGAGCAGTGAAACTTACAGCTTATTTCAATTCGTATGAAGTCTTTAATCCCTAGGTTTTCCAAGAACACCCCGGACACGGCGGTAGTTTTGAAGAAGAAGGAGATGTCCACACTGACCTCGGCGTGCAGCGTGGGGAAGTGCAGGTAGGAGGCCTCGGTGTTGAAGGAAGCAGCATTCCAGAACTGCCCTGCAAACACAACCCCCTTCTCTATAGTTAATTGGCACAGGACAGCAGCTGCAAGCTGCATGTGGAAAGCCACCTTTTATCAGAGAAACAGATTTTTTGTAAAGAAAGACAACAACAACAACAACAACAACAAAGGAACATTCTGTACCTATGGAAATGGAGAAGAGCTAGTACTCACTGTCGCCATAGCAACGCAAAGGGCCGATTTTCCAAGCAGCCTCAGAATTTGATCTGTTTGTGTCAGTGATCACAATCTGAGTTACAGGCAAATGGTCTTTGAAAGCAAGGAGGCCGGTATCATTTGTCCTGGATTTTAATACACAAACAGAAAGAGACAGATTAATCACACACAAACCCCCAGCATCCCTCATGCAAGACAATATTAAAAAGATGCTTACTTGAAGATCTTTTGCAGAATTACCTGGAAAAATTATGACAAGTACACACTGTTTAAGATAAATACATTCCCATGTATGCTCTATGCTCGTATGCAATACTGACCACTGAAGGCACCATTTGGATACATGACACTGGCTGGGATGGGCTGTAAATCTGCTTCAGCTGTGCAGAACAACTGTGAAGCCAAGGAAGAGCACTGCCATGCTGACTAATGGGCATTAATGTAAACTCTACTGGGCTCTACTGGGTTTCCTCAGCAGGATGTATTTGCTGTGGATCAGGTCCAAGCCCAAGTCTGCATTTCTGTAAAGTTAGCTGGAGACAGATAAGAGTGTTTTATGCTGGCTTTCTGCTTTACCCAAGCAGGAAGAGAACAGCAATGCCTGATCCAGCACACTGTTAGCAAGGGGAAGGCAGACAATTACTGATCCAGCTTCAAGATGGCTGGGACACGACTGACCCTGCACACTGCAAAGCCAGCTGAATGGGCAGAGTGAGCTCGGACTGAATCGATCCTTTGCACTGCACGCCGGGGGACATTTTGGTTTGGCAACTGAAACACTCAAGGTGGATTTACTGCATTGTCAAACTTCTCGTGTTTGTTTAGCTGGGCTTGTTCTTCAGCTGCGACTAACTTACACATGGCTGCTAGAAAGGAAAAGAAAGATTGATTCTTAAAGGATAATTTGTTTTTATTCTGAGTCAGCTGGACAAAAAGTTGTCCTCAAAATGCAGCGTGATGTTTCGTGGCAGGTCCTTAATCCGACCAAATGGCTTTGGTTCTGGTAGGGTACACAGATGTGCATTCATCCCACTGCAGTTCATGAACCCAGCTGAGTCCCTCAGGCACCAACCCTGCCCTTAGAAGAGGAGAACTGCCCTTCTGAGGTCTCTCCCTATCGATTGATAATAGAGAGGTGAGTGCTCCTGAATCTCATCTCCACAGTGATGTGTTTTTTCTCCTCCTTTTCTCAAGGCTAAGGTTTGCTGTACATCTGGGTCCAAAAGCCTGGCACAGCACCCTTCATGGAACCAAATCTCTGTAGTTTTGAAGAATCTCTACCTCTGCACAGCTCAGCAGGGTCTGGACTCAACTCACCTATCTGCTCATAGGTGAAAGACTACATCCTGCATATGGGGATGGCAACACATCCAAAATGCCAGTAATCCCAAATTTATACCCACTGCTCCTCCAGGCAGGTGACACAACACCTCAGGAAACAGGTATCACTGTGTGAGTGATAACACTGCCACAGTCTGACATTCCAGGCAGGATCCCAGACCTGCCCATATCCTGCTTGTAATGCCAGCTTCCATAAATGTACCTCTCGGTGTAGTTCCAGACAGGGGAACGGACACAGAGCTCTAGCAAGGAAATAATAATCAGGACAAACACTGCAGCTGTGCTCTGACACACGACCTCGAACGTTTGCTTGGCTAAGTGCCCTACTCTGATCGGAGTTAGACAGAAACAGGAGTATTTTGATCTTTTTCATAAAGGCTGCATCCACTGCATTTATTTTTCATTGCTTATAATTGCATGCAGCATAGTTAATTGTCTCATAATGCCAAGGGGAAAAGGAGAGGTACCCTCTCTGACGCTAACATTTTCTTCTTGCTCCAGTGGGTGTCTGACATGCAAATAATTACAAAGTGCAGCAAGATGAAATTCCCAGGCTTGAGGCAGAGTGAGGCCTTCAGTACAGACTCAGGAGGAAAACTATCATGTATGAATCAAAGGTACGTGGTCTCCAAATCTCTTCAGGGCAGACTCTCAGTATCACACTCATATCAATATTTGAAAGTTAGTGTAAATACTCTTAACAGATTATGAAACTGCTGTGACAAAAGCTAAATTATTTGAGTATTTCTTAGTAAGATAAATAAGGTATTCCAGTGTCTGGGAGGAAGAAGACTAGGCAGAATGAATGAAAAAAAGGCAGAAAGATGCACAGTAATGGGACATAAAATATTCAATATTCACATGAGTAACTAAGATGGTGTTTTCTTTTTTAAAATAAAATTTTTCAGGAATTCCAAAATATTAAGGGAAGGTTCCTGTAAATTTATTTAAATTTTAAAAATAGTGCAGTCTTTTTACTAGCTGTGATCAGCATTAAAATAAAAATCAGTATCTTTCTACAGCTAGCACTCAAAATGTCTACAAAAACCATGAAATGGTGACATTTTAAAGATATCTATTCCACATCTCTGAAAACTGCTTTGCTTATTAGATATTCTGCTGTATTGCATGAAGTTCTTTTATATCAAATTTTAAGACTGAATTTTTATTACTTATATGCCAGTGTCACAGTGAACTTTAGTAGCACAGCTCAAGTGTGAGAGAGAAATATATTCTAGAATTAATAAAAATCTTCACTTCTTCGTTAATGCCTTGAAAACTCAATCAAGCTTCTCTTCAAACTCAAATAGCATATTTTATGCATTTTATTCTCTCACACAAGGAAAAAATCCCTCATATAGTGATATGTATTTTCACACAAGCAGACACTGAAATACAACCCATCAGAAAAACATTCTGTCCTTCAGAGAACATGTCAGTGTGAGGAACAACATATCTATTGTTGCAGTTTATTATTATTATTTCGTAGTAGGAATTTTTAGGAATTATTTTCGTAGTAGGAGATCAAGTTTTTGGTGAAGGATCAACACCTAAGCGATTTCAACCCAGAAAAGCAGAAAAGAGAGTGGAAGACACTTTGAGTGTTTCAAATTCCTGGTATTCCTTAAATGGAACTTATTTCAGACTCCATTTCTTACAAAGCACCACGATTCCTCTTCTCTAAGTGCTACACCATGTCAGCCCTTCAAATACAATGTATTATTCCTGAGAGAGAAGCAAAAGAGCTTCGTGTACCTGTACAATAACTTCCTGGAGGCACTGCTGTGGCACTACAAAATACAAATATACCAGGGTTTGGACAAAACATTTGAAATTTTGCCTGAAGGAGGCTTGGGGATCACTTTTCATGTACTACACTTTTCAAATAAAATTGCTATTTTCTGATAAAAAGCATCTGTGCTCTGATGTGCAAATACATGATTTTGTCTTTTAAACAAAAGTAAAACCTTGTTAATTAATTATTTTTGTATTTGTTCCCAGAGCTCCTTTTTACTTATATGTATTTTAATTTAGCACTTCACACACTTGAAACCAGATTATATTTGCTTTTCCTCAGCTGCTTCTCAGGTTAGCCAAGCCCACTACTTTATTTCTCCTTGGTGGGTTTCACATGGTGCTCTGTGGCTACCTCCACCAAGCACACCCCTTGCAAGTTAAGTCCTGATTTCACAAAAATCAAGGCAGGTTTTATCACTTTCCTGAAAGGAGTCCTCTGCTCACAGAAGATGGTATGAATAAATTCATAAACTTCAGAAGTTGACCTCCTGCTTACCTGACTTGGCACTTAATTTGGCACAAAATCAGATGAAAATCTGAATGTTTTGAGGGTGGAAACAACCCTCAACACATGCTTCTCTGAGGTCTTTGCATAAAGGATAGTGTCAATTTGTTCTTTCCACCAGCAAAACCTGAAGCAAACAAATCCAATAATGCCCTTTAAATTAAATCACTGAAAATTTTTTGTTTATGGGTATTAAATACAGTTGGATGTCATTTGTTTATCCATGTCTGAAGATTAATGCCTGCATCTACCCAAAGGACTTCCTCAATAAGCTATGAGGCAAGTCACACATCAAACAAACGCTCTATGTATGGACTATTTTAAAAAAGATGACAATAAGTTGCTACTAAAGGTGATAGTGCAGCAGCTGGATACTTCAAGGTGTAGTAAAGGCAGACTCACATGTAAATGACAACTATTTGGATGATAACATTATGAAACCATTTTTCTTCTTCCTGGCTACTAAAAGTGGGCTCAACAAACCCTTGCTCTGTGGTGTTCTAACAGTGTGAGCCATCATAAATTGTTAATCTCTAGGTAGCCATTTCCATATTTCTTGTAACAGATGGTAGAACAGCGGTGCCATTATATGTAATTTATTCTCATATGATCCCCTATTGGTATGTTTTTCTCTTGCACATTAATGGAAACTCTGGTGGGATCTGAGCCTCAGTAGCACAGATATTCAGCACACATTTTCAGGAATACCATACATTTGGGGAAAATAATACTGTCATCAGCAGATGGCAAGGAAGCACATAAGGAACGGGCCGGTGACATAGGATTCCATCAGGAAAAGTTTTGAGGCCTGTGCAGGACATATCATTAATAATCCAAAGGAATACATTTTAACTGCTATCCTGCTCATGTGCCATATCAATAAAATGCTTTACTGGGTAAAACAATGTACAGACATGATAAACTAAAAAAAGACCAGCACAAGGGGACATACCTAACAGCTGAAGGCAAGATGCACTGCCTATACTTGGCTGAATTAGAGACACAGAGTTTGGTAACTAGAGTAATGAACTGATTCTCGACACCTCAGGGACCTGCTACAGTCAGCTCTCTGCAGGCAGCTCTTCCTGGTTGTTGACAAATGTAGTCATGACAGCAGATAGCCAAGACAACTCTGTACAGGCCAGGTCACCTCTGGCAGGGGTTATTTATGAGCTGCGGGCTCTCTGGATTTGCCTGCGCTGCTTCTCAGGGAATGGATTCAGTGTGGGATAGTGGCTGAGCAAACAAAACCTGTCAACTCTGGGCTCATCAGGGTTTCTCTGCCCTGCTTTCCTCAACCCTTCCAGTTTTATCATCCTGGCTCTGGCACAGCTTAGCACAAATACAGCTCATCCAAGCAGGGCTTCATTCACTTCCACTTGGCTTCGCCCCTCCTCAAACAAAGCTCAAAATACTCGCTATACCTCAGGGAGACAAAGTGGGTCTGACAATAGTAATATTCAACCTCTATTTTGTTCCCCTTCTTATCATGTCCTGTAGTTTTCCTTATTCTTCTAGTGCCCCAAAGCCACGATACAGAGGTGAACACACGTTACTTTGGAAATGGCAAGACTCAAAGGTTTAGTACCCCAGCGAAGAAGACTATTCTGGAAGACAAAAGAGGAGGATACTCCTCCAGTTTGAATAATAAAATGCAGAATAGACATAAAAGATGGTCAATCAGCTAATTGTTTGAATCAACACCATCCACCACACTTTGCTGAGATGCCTGAGCTTCTTGTACAAAATGAGTTCCAAAGACACCTCTCCTTCTGTACAAAATAAAAAGCTGCAAAGTTCTCCAAATTCACAAGGTTTCTAGGTGAATACCGTCAACATGGTTTGGTTTGATGACTGGCTTTGGTCAAGAGTTTGCATTTGAAGCGCAAAATGGATTCCAGAGAGACCAAAGTAGCAACAGGACTTCAGGACAGTCATGTGCCTCACCTCAGCATGAAAGAGTTTCCTCCCATCTAAATGCAAGGTTTGGTGAGCAGCAAGACCTTAATTGCCAAGGAAAGAGAATTTTCCTTGAGATGAAAGACAACCTGGAAGAGGTATTTGAAGATCCAAAAGTTCCCATGATAACACTATCCTGTCAGTATTTCAGTAATCCTTTATTCTGTAGGTCAGTTTAACGCATTCCTCCAATCAAGAATGCATTTTTGTTTGAAACAGAGTATATATTTTGAAAGACAATCACTAATATGTCTCATCTCTATATAACTTGTCCCAACGTTTAACTATCATCAGTGTGAAGGAAGAGAAAGACAGAAACAAAGAACAAACATTTTCTGAACTGGGTTTAGCTTCAGCTTGAAGTCACTGGATTTTTATGAATGTTCCCACCCACTAGTAAGTGCTTTCAGCAGTCAGAAATCTTTCTCTTTCTTTGGCAGCATGCAGCCAAGGCATGTCTTACACCTTTTCAGATCCCTTGCTTGGGTCAACAAAAAAGGTGCAGCTACAGTTGCCTCTGCTTCCTCATCAGAGATCTCCCATTCTCCAGAAAACACCATGAAGGTGCTCCACTGTTCTGATCGACAGATTTCATTGTCACCATACTGCAGAGTTTGGAAGCATGATGACGGATATGGAAAAAGATACTTAGAACAATGCTTTAATAAAAACAAAGGTGAAAATTACAAATGCCTTCCCCATCTAGAATGCTTAATTATAGATCCCTATTCATCTGGCCAGGGGGACTAACTTGATGTCAAGTAAGAGACCAAAAATAGCAGCTGGCTCAGGTGTCTGCTCAGATACCATTTAAAAGTCAGCATGCCTAGAAGTGCATATTGTGTGCTGCCAAACACCTGGCACAGGATTTTGTCAGGTCTGCTTTCCATTGTTTATCATTTCTTATGCTGCTCTGAGAAATTAGTAGCTTCTTCTGCACCCAAGACTTAGTCTAGGGAAAACAAATCAAAGTAAAATCCTAGGACTGTCTCCTCTTTAGGAGGATGCTTCAGCTATTCTGGAGAGTTCCTACCTTGGAGCAGCATGATTTATCTAAAAGGAGCAAAAATGATTTTCTGGTTTTCCACTCTGCAGCACCCATTTTATTTCATGCTGAGGCAAATAAATGCATCTGCTGCTGTCTTGCTCCTTCCACTATAATGTATAGCAGGTTAAAGTCACAGTTCAGATCTCAGCAGGTTTCAGATTCGAATGCTCATTATATATCAGGGGGTCAGTGTTCTAGCAGGGAAACACAAAAGCAATCTTCAAGAGGCATGAAATTTCTTATGTTTAGAAACTCTTCATAAAGGTCAGGGTTTTTTTAGCTTTTATGAAGCCTACCTCCAGTTTACAATACTACCAAAGTAAAATTTTCTCATGGATTAAAAACCTAAGCAACTGAATCCCCAAACCAACAAATAGTAGGCAGTTTAGTGGAGGTAACTTGTAAACATATTCTGTTATTATCATGAAATTAGGGGAAACAAGTAGCTCTCTGAGCTGCCAAGCTAACAATGTATGATTTCCAACATCTTCCTCCCAAGAGGGTTTTCGAAAATCTAATAACAGTGTACGCTTCCTTAACTTCCTTCTTGTGGGCTTTAATTGGCTTTTCCTCCTCAACCCGGCATAAATTTTCATGGAATGTGTAGTTTGTAATACTTTTGAGACTCCTCCTTCTCTGTGCAAGACGTTTGAAACATGTCTGCTTGTTCAAAATCATTGTGGGTGTGTGGGGGAAATGGAGATAAACACTCACAGCATAACTTGTCTCATTTCCTGAGGAGACTCAGCTGAAATACTACAAAACTGCATTTATCTTTCACCTTGCATTGGTTTGTACGACCTAGTGGTGCAGTGCTCTGCAGTCTAAGACTGCAACCCCAGTGTCTGCCAGCACAACACCCTGCTCTGCTTGAGCAGTGAAAAATGGAATGTGGATTATGAAAAGAGCCAAGCACCAGTAAAAACAGATGCTCGTGATGCTCATGTGGAAACCTTGTCAAAAGTGCATCTGATAACCAAACATTAAAGAAAAGATAGATTAACATGCACGGCCAGGCTATTCAATACAAATCACATTCATAAGCCAATATTTACATAAACATCTTCCTGAAGAAATCCCCTTACAGCTGTAATTTTTGAAAGCGAATAGTGACCCCAGGGATACAAAGGGTCCAAGCAAATAATCACACTGTCTAAAAATCAAGCAACCAAAAAAGCCCAACACTTACAGTGACAAGTAATTTCTGATTTTTTTTTTTATGTTGCAAGTTCCCTTACCATTCCTTTCTACTCATTTAAAGTGAAGGTTTCACAGGGCTAATTCAGACAATGTTTCAAATACAGCAGCCTATGACAGCAAGACATTTCTTGTCTACTTCCATTATGCATAATTTCTCAAGCACTTGAGGTTAAAATATCTTTTATTCAGATAAAGGACAGCAGATCCTATCAATGAGTGGTCTAGAAGGGAGACTGAGTTAGCAGAATTTTCACATGTATGTTCAGTGTTTCAAACTGTACTTCCAACAGCACTCATATGGCATTTCAGTCCCCTCAAACACATTTGGAAAGTTCACCAGCTAGCTCTTGGTGGCTGGAGTGTCTCTGAAAGTGAAGAGAATGATAGAAGATTGTGAGGTGGCCTTCCCAAATTCATGCAGAATCAGAGCACAACAAAGGTCAGAACCAAAGGAAAGCTTTGAATTTTCATGCTGTGACTCTAAAACTTCCTATGGAGACTGAGCCAAAACCTACAGAAGCCAAACAACTCTTCCCATTGACCTTAAAAAGCTTGAGACCCATTGTAAAAGAAAGTTAAGGCACATTATTCTGTTTCATAAGAAAAATACGAGACTGTTAAGTAGTACATACTTCTTGTGTTGCTGTATCTGCATTTTTCTGTCTCGGCCTCAATTTTCTGCTCCAATGTACACCTATGAAACAAGCTCATCGAGCCTTTATTCATGCAATGCTCCAGTTGAATCAAAACTTTTAAGCAAATAGAATTACTGGATTTGGCATTCAACAAAAAAAACTGTTTTTGAAGATCACCCATCCCAGCAACCTGCTTCAGCCAGACGTCTTTCGTTCAAAAAACAAATTTAAGATGAAATCAGAAGTCCAAATTCTAGTTTCATTTTCATTCTTACCAGATTATACTCAAGCCATTCAGGCTTCCTGAACTGTGAAGCAGGAGAGATTTAAGCCTTCTTGCCCTACTTCCTATCCCCAGCTCTTCACACAGACACTGCTATACACATTAAAATTATTACCATTCTTCTCTATCTGCGTCACAGTTGCAAAAATATCTCATATCCAGACAACTTTCTTCCAATCCACATGCACATTGTTGAATGCCTGGAAGAGATCCTCCCCAGTAAAGATGCTTTTCACTGGCACGGCCAACCCACCAAGCAAATGGCATTCCATCTGGATGAAAGGGAAAACGGGGGGGAAAAGAGAAAAAGAGAGAGAAAGAGAACTTTATAAGCAAACTAGATTCTGCCGAGAATGCAAAAGAGAATGGAGGTGGACATGTTAGACAATACTCAAAGA
>WAAE01018036.1:337-12353 GCA_013400495.1 Nicator chloris | reverse complement strand
TATGTGGCTATGTTTTATATTAAACAAAGTGCAGTTATTTCTCCTGTTCCTCCAAATGATCTAAGAATAGAAAGATTTAATTCATTTAGCAGATTATTGAGCAGATTATATTACTGGACACATTGAATTTGTTTGACTACAAGTAGATAAAATATCAAAGCAGGAAAGAAGAAAATGGGCACATACAAAAGCATCTAGACTAAGATTTTTCAGTTGTTCAGAATGTTTTTGGGGCAATTCATCATATTAAACAATTAATTCAATTAATAAAACATAGCTTCTCATTCTGATGAGAGCCGAGCAGATCATTATCAATGAATTTAGTCTCTTTGGATCAACAATTTTCTGTGGAAAGATTCTTGAATTTATCTGCTTAATTTTACTCAGAGGTGGGTTTTTTCCTCTCTTTTTTTTGCCCTGTTCTACAGGGCTTATGCTATGAGGAAAGCATTATGAATGTTGTACACCTGAGTAAAGTTGGACCTGTATTACTTGCAGTTTTTCCATGTATGAAATCTGGGTTTGATTCTTTTTTGTTTTAGTTTCCTTTGTGAACAGATGTATGACTGAGGAGACCAAGGAACAGAAATTGTTATTCAAATAGTTAGAATCTGCCTGGACAGCAAGGATTTTACATGGCACATCATTTCTAAAACCAGTGAGTCAATGCAGGATTTTACGGGTGGGTTTTAGGCTTCACTTATTTTCTTTTTGACACCTGCAGAACATAAACAAGTAGGGGAAGTCAAAGCTCTGCTTTTCTCACAATCCCATTTTAGGCTTCCAGTCTAGGGTGGTGTGTAAAGAAGATGCCTCAATGTGCAAGACAGTATGTACAGTTTATGACCACTCTGATGTGAGTATTTGAACATAAAAATGATTCTCAGCTTAAGCAGAGACATGCAGATTTTCTTGGCAACCACAAAATGAATAAACAAAGTGGAAGAAAATGTTTTTTAAATTTGAGCCAATATTAGAACATATCATATGGCATTAATTCTCTTGTGTTTGAGACATTAAGAAACTTAAGACAAAAATGGATTTTAAAATAGTATCATTTTCAGTCAGAAGGACAGTGCTGTTTTTTTCATTTTTCCCCACAAAATCTTGCTAATAAGAAATTAGCTCATCTTTTCTCTCTTTTCTCAAGTTTTTTTTAATTAGCATTCTGCCTACTTGTTAGATTTCTTCTGGAACTGCTTGTTAGAGAGTGTTTCACTTTCTGCCCTATCTCAAAAACTGTGTTTACTGCTATTTCTAACGTGTCTAATATCACTTCAAGCGTGTTTGTGTTCTGCTCTGCTTTCTTTCAGCATATTTGCCATGTGCTTTGGCTTTCTGCATTGCCTTTTAAGTATGTTTGTCCAAGTGATTATGTGATAGACCTCTATTCTTCCTCTTAATTATTGTAATTTTTGTGTGTGTGTGTATGAAATGGTGCTTTACAACAGTTTTGTATATGTTCATTTATGAACACTGGGGAGAGCTTCCATGTGCAATATGAGGCAAAAGAAACAGAAATACAACTAAATAAGTGGGGATAAATGAATGTGAAATATTTCTTAAACTCAGAATTTTGAGAACTGAAATTTCACCTGGAAATTAATTGCTACTGTGTGCATGCATACATCTGGGGCAGATTTTCTTCTTTAGCCTAACTCATTCTAAGTACTAAGGGCAAGCTAAGGGCAAGTGGAAGAGAAAGACAATACCAAGTATTTGCTGTCAGATTGCAGCAAAGGGAGGCAGAAAGAGGACAGCTGCAGGGAAGAAGCCAGGAAGAAGATGGATGTGTACAGGAGTGTGTACTTTACAGCTGAAAGACTTATGCCAGGACCATATTAAAAATAAAAATCATGAATTAGAAACATAGTAAGGAACAAAGATTGGGAAGTATTACAAAATGAAAAACCTACTCCTTTTGCTTGTATTTAACTGAAGAGTAATAATTTCACCAAGTCAACTTTTTCATTTCTCCAGAAGATTGCTATGCTGTTTTATCTGGGATTGTGATAGAAGGCACATTTTATATTCCCTTTATGTTTTGGCAGGGAGCTGACACTTTGTTATTTACATGCATTATGTGGTTATGTTTCATTACACAGTATAATAATATGACACAGCTAAATGACAAAGTCCCCAGTGAACATTTGAAGCAGTACACATCCCAGGACTGCAGTAAACACGCTAAATTACAAATTCATGGACTGGTGAATATGGCCATTCAGCGATATAGGAATAGCTCATCTTAATAGACAGTGTGTTCTGTTGAAAGGGCATGGGCAATAGGATCGTGGTTTATTTATTTATTTACTTAAGGGCTGAGGCTAGAAGCCTTCAGGGAAAGAGTATGCAAATGTATTTATAGCACAAGGCAGAGGAAGTTTGGATCTGTAAAGAGTTATTCAGAGTGGGAAAAATCCTACAGACCTTAACGATGTTTTCATCACTATTTTCTACAGTTACTGAAGAAAGGGCAAAGGTACTTACAGATTAATTGCAAATTAAAGGCAAGGTTTAGTGACGAAATACTAGATTTTATTAGCAACTGATTACTCCAAAAGCTCAGTCAATTAAAAATAACAGCCTCAGGAGGCTACACTTGAGTTTTGAACTTGGTCTCTCTCTCTCTACCTATTATCCTCCTTGTCATCTTCTCATGCCCTTAATGTCTGCATGATGTCACACCATTTTATTTTCTGGTGTAAGAAATGTCACTTTTATTCCTGACTTTTGCTAAGAACTGTAAAAAGAAATGTGGCTGATGAAAAAAATGAAATAAAACCAAAAGGCATTATGTAGACATTTTTTTTCTTTCATTTCTTTAGTCTGAAAGAAGAGAAGGCTAAAGGAATGGGGAGGGTGTGGGGGGGGTGAGAGTGAGGGTAGGATGCAGTCATAGGCTAGAGAACAGAACAAGAATAACACATAATTGCCAAGCCTTTTACTTAAAATACACTTTGCTTTAAGGTTTCTAATTATTATTCCCCATCCTGGAAGGGGAAAGGTAGGTTAGATGGGGCTCTGGGCAACCTGATCTAATGGAAGGTACCCCTGCCCATGGTAGGGCATTTGGATCTAGATGATCTTTTAGGTCCCTTCCAACTCAAACCATTCAACGATTTTGTTTTATTATTCTGTTTATCTAAAGCTACTATTGATTCTGGATGATTATTCTACAAAAACATTTAACATCCATCTTTCCCACAACAGTGTGTTTTGCTTTTCTATATAGACTGTTCATTGAATTCTGTCCCAGATACCAAATGCCTCCTCTCTAGTCAAGGATCACACTAATCATCTGTCAATCCCTTGCTCTGTAAGATTTTAAAGCTGGTGAGTCCCTTGTAGCTACAGTGATCCCAACCTATACATGCACATCGTCAGGCTAAAAAATTCGTGACTCATAATAAAAGGAGAACAAATTATTCTAGAAGGTCACAATGAAGGTAGTATAGTGCAGACTGTTGAAAATAGTGAAGTGAAAGTGTAAAGAAGATTTTCTTCAAAAAAGTGAACCAAGAAAGTCTTCGTTTTACATGAATTCTTTGGGATTATATAAAGACAGAAGAGAATCTGAGTTGAAACCATATGTGTTTAGACAAAAATAACTTAATTACTTTAGGTTAACTGAGAGCTGGCTCAGAAATCTGAGAAGTTATGAAAACACCATAGTAACAGGAGAGTATGTGCAGTAAAGGACAATATATCTTTAAGATCAGAGAAGTTATATTCTGCATGCAGAATGGCTTAGCAGAATGGGAGCAGTCTGGATGGAAATGTATGGTAGAGAAGGTACAAACTATGTTATAAGAAAATAGATAAAAATGTGCAAACCAATGTGAAAAGAGACAGGTCAGGAGAAGTTTGTATCCATAACAGTTTCTCTTAAAGAGGCACATCATTTATCATGAAGACTTCAATTACCCTGGCATAGACTAGAATAGAAATTGTGAAATGACCATAAAAAGTTATTTCTGGAGGTAAAATGGAGCTATTTCTTTTCAAATCTGCTGAGCGATCAAGCAGGCCAGATGTATTTGGATGTATCCCCAAAGAAAATAAAGATATATGATTAATGAGACAAAAGTTGGTGAAGATTTGATTCATGTGATTGTAGAGCAACAGCATCAAATTTTAGGGAGTCAAGAGAATATTCATAAGGCTAGGAGAACAAAAATATTGGACTTTAAAAAGGTACAGTTTGAAGAATGTGAAATATGTTGAGAATATGGAACAAAATATTAAAAAACCTAAATCCATGTAGCAGAAAGGGAAGCTACTTATGATAAAAAGAAAAAAGATAAAAATCTAGGATTTCACAATTGTATAATAAAAACAATGCCTGGGGAGATTCCCAGGTGGCATAGATATAACTTTATTTCTTTGGCCCTTTTACACCAGCTAGAGATAGTAGAGTGTTTAAAGTAAGATTAAAGGATGAAAAAAAAAATCAGACAAAAAGGAGATTTCTAAGTCAAACGTTGCACAAAGAAGATTGTGCAAAAAAAAAGTGTTAGAAGAAAGAAATTTGAACAGTTGCATTCAAATACACATACTTCTTAAGCAATTTCACTCAGAAAAAGCTTTTTTTTTTACAATTACACAAAACAGGTATTTTTTTCTGTTTATGATTCCTGCTGGTTTTATTTGTAATTCCACCATAAATTAAAAAGCTTAAACCATAACAAGGTACATGTAGACAATTTAAAGGAATGTCTTCATGTAAAACATATTAGATTTATAAGCTATTAGTTTTTATGCCTTGTGTATCTGCTGACTAAAACAACAACATAAATTTGGTTGAAGTGAATGTAATGTATCATACAGTTCACAAATAAAACAAGACCTGTAGGAAGTCTTTAAGCTATTTAAAGAACTTCATGGACTTTAAAAGCCATTCTCTGTGAATCATGCTGTCTTTACAAACACCCAAATTATTTTTTTAGAGGTTGACAAGCTGGAAAACTCTATATAAACCCAATGTATTAATGTTTCAGTGATATTTTGTAGGAAAGCTAAGACAAGTTTTCCCTATCAGAAAAGCATACAGCTTAGCAGAGTTATGAACAAAGTGAGAGTGCCTTACTGTAATGTAGAACTGTAAGCTATGAGAAAACTGCTGAGAATGTGGGTAAAAAACTAAAGCAGCATCTAAACATTCATTTACTTTGAAAAGACAGAATTGCTTGTGAGGTAAAAGCACCCAAAACAAATGAGAAAAAGTTGGGGTTTTTCACTGTGAAGGTAACAAAGAGACCTGAGAGTATCAGAGTCAGTTCCACTGGAAACTATAACTTTGTCATGAACAAAATGAAAAAGATGCAAGGCTTACTGAAACTCAGCCTCATAAATGTTTTCCGAAAAAATATTCAGGACACTGTGACATAAAATAAGAAAAAACCAACATTCTAAAGCAGAAGCTATTGGAAAAAAAAATAATATTTGTTGCTATATACAATTCTGGAAAAGCTGAAATTTTCCACACCATCTCTAAAAAAGAAATTTATAAATTGAAAGGTCTTAGGAGGTTCAAAGTCTATATATTTTTCACCAAGGTATGAGCACTTCTTAAATGATAGACATGTTCTGATGTTTTCTTTGCCAAATTGTATCCTGTGAAGGAATCATTTGTGGGCAGAATGACCTTTTTAGTACTACTAACATTGAAGAAGAACACAGAAAGTATATGGATGAAGGACAGCAGTGCTTAATTTGGAGCAGGGCTCATGGGCCACAGGATGGAGAGCAGAGAGAGAAAGGAGAAGTCTTCTGTGGAGAGCAGAGAAGTCTACCTAGCAGGCTTTCCACACACTGAGAAGGGCTCTGTTTCTGTTTAGACCTCCAACAGGGTGACACGACCTGTTATGTATTGCAGTCTTATCTTCTCTTCCCTTTGTGGTATCTCACCATTTTACTCTGATCCTAAATTTTCCTACTGGCTCAAGAACTATAAGCTGTTCTAGATAAATAGGTGAAAAGTTAAAAAAAATCACGAATCAGAAGTCAAGAGATCCCTTTCAGAAGAGGAACTTAAGTCTGAAATGTCAAAATATATTCTTCTTCAGCGCTGGAAAGCCTAAGATACTTACATAGTTGCTGTCTGCTTTTAAAAGAAAGGCATTCTGCCTTGCAAGAGAGGATGGAGATCATGGACCTGTGCACACTGAACCTCTCTCCCACATCAAGTAGTAAGAGGGCTGGATAGAGTGCATCCCAGCTCTCTCAGTTTCCATCCCCAAGCAACCAATTCACACCTTGGGTACAAAGCAGCTGGTGTCCACCTAGTTTGCACCTCATCAGGGACTGTGGTGGGGTTGGGATCTACATACAGCCTGGCACTTACACTACAGATGTGAACTCTTGCTTCCATAAGGAAAACTCAGGGGTGTTTTTTTTTTGGTATTTAAATTGTTTGCATGTAGGCTTTCTACTTTTTAATTTATGCAGTGTGATTGCATATCAACCAGATCAGGAAGATCTTCCAGGCCAGCAGATGAGTACGTCTTGGTGTGGACTGCAGCTGCCCAGGTGCTGGCCAGGGGTGTGCAGGGTGCCCTCTGAGAGGAGAGACCAGAGCTGCCCTGTGCTGAGCATGATCAGCTGCAGCTGTTTCCAAAAGCCCCAGTGCAGGGCATGGCTGAGCCTTGCAGCCAAGGTGGTGGTGAGTCTGAAAAATGTACCTAAGGAAAGGCAAAGGATGCCACTGACACAGAGGAGAAGGGATGAAACCAGTGGGAAACAGCAGTGTGAACATGAAGGTCAGAGGAGGAGGAGGAGGAGGAGGAGGAGGAGGAGGAGGAGGAGGAGGAGGAGGAGGAGGAGGAGGAGGAGGAGGAGGTGGAGGAGGAGGAGGAATTGGAGGAGGAGGAAGAGCAGGTGCTCTAGGTTCCACAGCAGATATCCCCATTGCAGCCATTGGACAGGGTCATTCCAGACAACTGGGCTTTCCCTGAAGGAACTGCAATTGGTGAGGTGGTCATGCTGGAGAAGAGGGAAAGTATGGAAGGAAGAAGAAGCAGAGAGAGCAGCAAGCACTCCGTGCTGACCACAGAGCCTCTTGCCCCCCATCCTCCCTGTGCTGCTGGGGAGGATACAGGAATGAAAGAGTGCACTTGAGCCTGGGAGAAGCAGGAGGAGAGACATTAATGTTTGTCTTCATTTCTCACTATCTGCATCTGGTTTAATGTTACACACAAAAGTTTCCAGTTCATAAAAACACAAAAAAGAGTCAAAAATACGACCCTGAAAATTTTCAGTCTTCACAAACTGTCACAATAAAAATAATTTCCAACAAAGTTGGAAAGGTCTAGAAGATAAACATTTTAACTCATAAATACTTAGAATTTAAACAGAACAGTAAGAAAGATTGGTAAAATCAGATCATATAATATCCTTGACAATCAGAACTTTTGAAACCTTTACCTCTGAATTTGAATCTATGCCGTGTTGTAAAGTGTCATAATGGAGTGTCATTAAAAGGTGTCTGGATTAGACTAACTTACAGAATGGACTGTGATGGAAGAGAGCAGATATATGCAATAAATAGAGGAAAAAGCCTCAGGCACAGAGCAAAGTTGTATAAAGAGAAAACTGGGAACACACACAAGTGCACATCTACAACACAATATTCCTATATCCGTGTTTACTCTCAAGAGGTATTCTTCTGAAAAATAAATTACAGCACTAGGTGAAAAGCCTACAAGGGAACCAGACAGATGAAGAGTGCTGCAGAATTCTGTCTCCTGTACAAAGGGAAAGTATACATCATAGTTACTGTCACAATCGACTGTTTCAAAGAATCGAGAGCAAGTGCAACTGCTGGGCTTAGAAAAGAGTAATAACAACTGTCTTAGTGACACTGCCGCTTGTAAGCTGCTGTGACGTTAGGTCGGTGGACAGAAAAAGACCTAGCATATCATCCATAAATCATTGGGCCTAAGCAGAGATACAGTTCCTTGGCTTTTCAGCCATCCAGGAAATCAACCTGGATTTTCAGTAGGACAAATGAGAAATGCTGCACAAAGGCAGCCACAGAATCCCAAGTTTGTACAAGACAGATTGATAGATTGTCTTCAACTTCAAAGTGCCACTTTGTACTCAAATTAGGAAACTCATAAGCTGCCTTTTAAATATCAGTTCCATTGCATATGTTATCTACGTTAAGTACATTTTCCACATTTTGGATTTATACATTCATCAAGTTGCCTTTTTCTGTAATGTCACTTTTTTTTCTGTAATGTCACTAAACATCTAGGAGAGGAGACTAGGATATAGAACAGGCTGTACATTCGTTTTGGTCTTGCTTACAGGCCCTCAGGAAATACAGAAAAAATAATTAGGAGGGTATAAACTCAAAAGATGTGTAGAACTTGTGACACCACAGGCCCTTTCAACATGTGTTTAAAGGTTTCATTTAACAGAGACAAATTTTAAATAAGCAGATGCCTAAAGATACTCTCCAAAAACCAGTACACTAAAGATATTGTACTAATGTGTATAAATTAGTAAGAAATGCAAATACATTAAAAAACATACACAAAAGTCAGAAAAATGTAATTCTATTTTTAAAGGCTTTCCATCAAATCTAGAGCTTGGAAAAACTGTGTTCTCTCCAGCTCCCTGTAAACAAAATATCATTCAGTGCAACCCTCAGAACCTCATAAGTTTTTTTTATTTCCCAATATAGCCTTGTACCTCATCTGTCAAAGGCAAGAATAAATCACTGTTTAAAGTCTTTCCTCTCTGACATTCCTGGTTTAGACTGAAATAGGTATGCTGAGTTGATCTTTTGAGAATTGAAGAAATCCTTCACATCAAGTTTTCTTTTGGCTTAATACAACTAGGTTACAGAACAGAGGTTTCTTTACCTTTGTATATCCTGCTTTCAGGTTTGGGTTGCTTTTTTTTTTTTTTTTTTAATGCTTCATGCATAGCACATGGCAGCAAAGGAAGGTATAGTATTTATCAGAGATAAATATATTCCCTAAAGAAGAATACATGGAGAAAAGAAACAGTTGCATATAATGAAGCATCTTTAAAGACTGTCTCTTGTACAGTAGGCAGATACATTTCAAACCTGCCAAAGAAATTATTCCCCACTGAACAAATTGGCAAAACTCCTGTTTACTTCTAGGCAATGAGAATTTTGCCAGATGAAGACTTTAGGGTATGGCCCTATGTGAACTATGTAGGATGTGAATGTTAAATAGGGCTTATGGCCTGATGGGGGGGGGTTGTGCTTAGGGCTGTATTTCCAGACTGCATTTGTATATTCAATTCTCTGCATTCATTAAAAGGACTTTGGTAGATATCTGAGCTGCTCAGTAGCTGCTCCATGGATTGTGCAATCCTTCTTCCACTTGCACTGAAACATAAAGAAAACCTAAATTTTGTGTCTGTTGCAAAGTGTCCATCTTATTCCATGTGTTATACTTCATGTGGCTTTCCTGCAAACTCTATTTCTCTAACCCTGATACAAAATGTCATTCTTCAATTGTGAAGAACTGGACAATTGAGTCTGCATGTTACATGCCCTGAAATGGAAAATAGTGAATAAAAGAAAAACTTTTCACTTTAAAATTCTATCTTTAAAAAAATTAAATCAAGGCAAAATAATATTAGGTTAAGGCAAACTGAAAGCTTTTGGTTTTGCTTGTTTTGTGTACTGATTTCCACTTATCTTTCCATGATACTCATATGTTATTTCCTTATTTTCTCTTTTCTAAATGTAGATGTTTTGGAAACTATGATGCTTAAATTGTAAATTATTGTCTGCATCTTAAGCCATAAGTACATTAAAAGACTGGAAAAAATACTTCCTTAGCTAAACCTAATTCAAATTTGCTTCATTAATAGCCCACAAGAATTTAACTTACTGTCTTTGCACCTGATGTACCATAAGATGATATACCATCACATTTCTGGATAATTAACATAGAAATTTCTATATGTTTCCTAAAAGAAACATGCAACATTGAATATGTACAAACATAAAAAAACAAACAAAAATAGGCAGAGCAGTTCTGGTTGTTCTACAAGCTGTTTTTTTCTGATAATAGTTACACAATTCCAAACATGCTCTTGGTGGTTTAGTTTGCTTCATTTCATGAACTTGTAGAAACTGCAGTACTCAAAAGTCCTCTTGTTATAGTGTATGATTTATCTGTTGCAGTTCCATCAAGATTTTCTCCGTGCAGGCAAGACATATAACATGGGTAGGATGAAGTGGTTGTGCCACAAGAGAAAAGTTTAGAGAACTGATAGAGTTCCCAAGTGCCAGGAAAAGGTAACAAGCCGCTGGTGAGGTACTCAGAATGGGAGGTACTCTAGTTGTTGGGGGAAAAAAGGTATTTCCTCTGTTTAAAGATAAATAAAATGTTACAAATGTTCCAAATAAGCTCCAATGCCAGCTCAGCAAATAGGACTCAAAGATTGGTTTACAGAGGTTCAGTTGTTAACACAGAGAGAAAGAGCGAAAGACACACATATACACATAAAACATATATAACATCTATTCTTCCCAAAACCTCCAAAAGCCCAGTCCTTGTTAAAAAAACAAGATAGGGACCTGAAGTCGACCAACATCGTTAATCTTTTAGCTTTTCCAGATATCAATGTGTCCCTGCAGTTTTTCAAACGTATCTCTTTCCTTATCGTAACTCATTTCATGTGCAAGGACTCATCATCCCAACTTATCACATATTCAAATACATGGAGTGCAACTCATTTTTCTACTGAAGTAGTTGGGGTCAAAATAGTTCAATAGTTACCTTTATCAATCAGCCACCAAGTTGTGACTGCTTAGTAACCTGGCAACAGACCTTTTAGAGAACAACTATTTTTTAGTTTTCTTCTTTATCTAAAAGGGAGAATATAGATGATAGTTAGCTGTCATCATCTTAAAATTGTTTTATAAACCTTATATTGCCTGTCATATATACATACAAATTCCCTCAAACTCATAACTTACCTGAAAAACAAACATCAGCATTAGAGTTTCAGGAGTCTTTTGCATATTTGTTTCATGAGGACACGATTAGTGCATTTTCCTTATATTTGTTGGGTTTTTTCCTCCTCTTTCCAGGGCTGAGGATGAATAACACAAATTGAATGTATTGTATGTGAAGACACAACCCTTCTTTTAGAGATACAGTCAAAAAATAAAACTCCTGTCTCACTAACACATAAAACAACTACATGACCTCAGTGAGAAAATGTTTGAATAATTTATCCTTTTCAAACTAAAATGACAAGTATTGTACATATAACAATGTGCATCATCAAAGAGCACTCTTTTTAAATTGCCTCCTGATTATTTACACAAGTTTAGGAGAAATGAGTATGTACTGATTGGAAATTATTAATTTTATTTAAAAAATAAATTAACCAAATAAACACTTACTATATCACATAACTATTATACAATTTTCCCTCCTCCAATAATGAACTGAGAATTTTTTTTATGGGAAAGACATAAGAGAGAAGTGTCCACAGAAAGGAATCCATGGTTGCCTTAACTAAATTCTCTTTCCAGGCTCCATATCACTAGTTTTATGTTGAAGCTGGGAATGACATTAAATATAGCAAAATACATTTTGCCTGCAAAGAAGCTCATGGAATTTCTCATGTCGGCTGTGGTAGATTTGATCAGCTCATGAATGTGAAAGCAAATCAAAGAAAATCTCTCAGGCTCAGGGTTGTAACCTAAACTTTTCTTTTTAATCCCACACATAGAGACCTGCACTGACATCTCAGGTATCCACTCTGCTCTTGCTTAAGATGATGCAAATTATATGTGCACATCTTCAGATGGTGTCAGGACCCTGTGAGCACTAGCTCTAAGTGTAGCAAAAGAGAATGTTCTGAAATACTCCATGGATTAAATGGTAGTTCCAGTGATGCAGTAGGATCTTCAACTTTGGCTTCCACACAACTGAGATTTTATTCCACTTCTTTTAGCTTTGGGCTACTGCCTCTGTTGTAGTGTTTTTTTTGTGTTTGTTTTTTTGTTTTT
>WAAE01018035.1:0-22412 GCA_013400495.1 Nicator chloris | reverse complement strand
TTTTTTTTTTTTTTCCTTCTAGCACATTGCTTTCCTCTTCAATAAACCCAAAAATCTTGCAGCATTTTTCACTAATCATCATTGAGGCTCTGAAAAATCTCAAGGAAAATACGTCAAAACTGTTTAGAAATAAGATCCTGCTGCAGGTTCTGAATTCATAGTTTCTGAATTCATAGCAGTATTCTGACTAAGATACAGAAAAACAGTATGGCAAAACTGTAGTCAGAATATGGATAAACTCATTCACCACTACAGTGACTTATCAGAGGAAAAAGAACATAAACAAATGTCCAGTCCCAGAACAGCTTCTCCTTGCCTTTAAGATCCTTTCCTTACTAAAATTCTTACAGATTCATTTCACTAGAATCCCTTCAATTACCACACAGTTATATTTTCAAGGCAACGGCATTTACTACATTTGTTTTAGTTTAATGACAAACCCTCATTTCTTGGTTAAAACTTGGAACATAGTATAAATCCCAAATAGCTATATAGTGTAGATAAATATTGTTATCATAATTATTATAAAACTGGGAAAAGAACACAAATTATTTTCATATGAGTGTTCAAGAAATGCATAACTTGCACTTATTTTTAAGAAACAGCAAAGACACATCTTCTTAGGAATAGTATTTACTGATTTTCTTACTAGACTTGTATTTCTCCTTGGAGTAAATAAGGCCATCTCATGGACATACCCAGCTCCTGCATATGACTGGATACCACCTCTAGTTAGTTATTTCTTAGGTAGGACTATACATTGAAAGCAAAAAAAGAAAAAACAGTTTAAAGTGGTTATTTACTACACGTTCATATCTAAAGATATCTATTTATTAACAACCCCCGCAATTAAAAAAAATAAAAATGTGAATGGACTGAAGAAGTTCCCAAGAAAAGCCACAAAGATAGTCCGAGGGCTGCAGAACCTACCCTGTGAGCAGGTTGAAAGAGTTAGATCTTTTCTCCATGGAGAACGCTCAGGAGCTACCTCCTTTTCTCCTTGGAAAACAGAACACTCAGGAGGGACCTCATCACAATATCCCTGTTCTTCAAGGGTGGTCACAAAGACAAAAGAGAAATGCCCCAAGAAGCTACGTGGAGAGGACAAGAGGTCATGAGTGCAAGCTGCACCAGGAAATGTTTCATTTCAATACAAGAAATAGTTTTTTATTACAGTTGAGCAACATTCACTAGAACAACCTTGCCAGGAGCATGGTAGAGTCCCCATTGCTGGAGGTTGTCAAGATGCACCTAGACAAGGTACTAGATGATCTCCTCTAGGCTGCCTTTCCCATGGAAGGTCAGACAGAAGGAATTCTGAGGATCACTTCCCCAGAAGACAGTCCTGGGCTCTTCTATGATCCTATGATTCTAATTTCAGTTAACACAATGAGACTCATGGGTAATTAGTGCTACTGAAAAAGTGAGCCAGTCATTAAGTCCTAGTTTGGATGACTAAACTTCAAAAATTCCATGAAAGATTCTTCAAAGTATTCAGATCAGAAAACTGCAACATACTGACTTTTTGCTTTAAATTCTTGAAAATCTCAGACCATGGTAATCCGGAAGTAGCGATGATCACTATTCTTCTGGGGAAAGAGAGAAGACAGGCTGTTTATTGTTTTTTATTAGAAGTTATAAGAAAAGAATTATGGAAGGCTTCTTTCTCAAGACAGTTTGCTCTTGTAGGTCACTGAAGGATCTTTCAGTGAACATACTTTACGTGACACCTTATAATGTAGAGTATTTATCTCAGTGTTTGGCAGAGTGGTCAGTTCTTTTAAGGATCCTACCTATACATAGTTGTTAATACATGGGCTGCTATTTCAAAGTTACTTACAAAGCATGTGATTTTGCACTGCCATTTTTTTCTGCCAGGTCCCTTCTCCAATTGCGAATATATCATTCACCTTCCCTGTTACTCACTGACCATGCACTGTACATGCCCAGGAGCACTTCAGCAGAAGAAATTTTACCTACGCTGAATGCATTTGCTCAGGTTATGGCATTTCTTCTACTGTTTGGAAAGCAGTTCATGGTTCCACAAATGCTGTTGTATGGATTAAGCTCCAAGGACCACCTTCACAAAACTAAGTATGTCCATCAACATTTGGATCCCAAATATTAAATCCATAACTTTCACCATTACTTTGGGTTTTGCTTGTTGTTGGGGTTTTTTCATGGTTTTATCATATTGTTGGATGAGTACCAAATTCTCCTATGTGATCCAATTACACCAGAAAGTATACAGCTACTAATCCCAGGATCCCAGCTACTCAGTCCATTTAGATCACTCTTATCTAAATCCCTGTTTGTTTTCAGCCAAAAGCTGCAATCTTTCACTCTCAGCCTAAGAAATATTGTATCCTTATGGTCCATAAAGATTTTGAGCCAAGGCAGAGCAGCTCTGCAATAGTGGTGAAACATCCTCTGCTCTGATGTAACTGCTTACATGTTTTGCAAGAAGATTGCAACCAGGACACTGTAGAGTCAGGTATTAAAACATAAAATAGAAGCAAAAGCTATGGGGTGGTTCCTCGGAGCTAAAGCATCTAAATAGTTGGTGAGCGTTGTGAAGGGTATAAGAGAACAACGTCTAGAGGGTGCTGGATCCTCCTGATATTTTCACTGGCAAAATTTCCTTGGTGCAGTGCAATCACAGATAGTTGATACTTTCAGTTAAAAAGAATCTATTTATTTTATGCCTGTGTAGGGGATTTTTTTTCCAGTGAATGTTAACACACAACTCACTGCTTGATAAATACATATTTTATAGGATGTTGGTTAGACATCATTTGACACAAATAGATCTGTCACAAAACCAATTCTGTTTCTCATATCCAGGAACTAAAAACTGTGCCCAATTTGCTCTAATTCATTAATTGTAAAAAAGTATGGGAATTTTACATCCCTCCGTTTCCTCATAGTGCATAATATAAACAGTGGCATCTATTAATAGAATATTGGTCACTGCAAAAAAATAGGAGCCAAAAAAAATGACCTAATACAATAGGTCATTACAGGATCCAAAGAGATGCAGTCAAGGTTACTGAAGTTAGAGTCTCTAAATCATGCAAAGATACGTGCCAATCACAGTAGTGAACACATGGCATGACCTTTGCTTTAAGATTCAGAGACCCAGTTTCATCCACAAGCCACGTGTCCCTGAAAAAGGACTGCTGAGATTATGAAGAACATGGAGATGCATGAGGCAGAAAGAGAGCCTATTTGAGACACGTTCCAAGCAATGTGAATTTTTACAGGTCTTCTCTTGAGGAGGGCTGCCACTGCCTTGGTACTGGCTTTCTAGCACCAGCCTTTCCTCCACAGCCCACAGCAGCACGCTGCTGGAGTACTACTGCTGCCAACACTGACTGAGACAGCGAGCAAACCCCAACATCGCCTATTATTTTCTCCTGCCGTCGCACCCAAAGCCTTCCTCCCACGGCATCCTTAGTCAGCGCGTGGGCGAGGAGCCGCATGTGTGTGCACAGGGGCTCAGAACCGTGTTGTAGCTGTGAAGATGCCAGGCTGCCGGGGGCTGCCTCGGCCTCTCCGGGGCCGCTGTCACCGTACGGGGTCCCTCTCAGTGAGAGGCCTCCGCCTCGGCTTCCCCCCCCGGGGACCCGGGGGAGACGTTGTTTGTCAGGGGCAGAGCCCTGGGGAGGTGTAGGGGTGTGTGCAGCTCTGGGTGCTCGCCCAGGCGGCACGGCGGCCCTTCCAGGCAGGGAGGAAACAAGGAGGGGGACCAAGCAAAGACGGCGGGTGGCGTGGAGGGCGAGGGTCTCCCGGGCAGGGCGCGGAGCGGGAGTTCCGGGAGACCCCGGCCCCGCGGGGCGGGCTGGGCGGGGGGCTGCGCTCCGTGTGCGCCTGTGTGCCGGCGCGGCGCCCCCGCCCTTCCCCCGGCGGCGCTGCGCGGTGGGCTGGCGCTGGGGTATTTACGGTAACGTGGACCCGGCGGTGGCAGCTCGGTCGGTGTCAGGTGATCGGCGCCGAGGAGCCGCCGCCACAGCCCGGGAGGAAGATGCAAGATGGCCCAGCGGGGCCGTGAGGGGCTCCGCGGCGCCCCTTCCCCGCCCGCCGCCGCCTGCCCGGCCGGCGGGGAGCGCTGAGGCCAGCGCCGCCGCGCCACAGCCCGTCCCCGGCGGGGGCACCGAGCCATGGGGCTCTGCTACAGCCTGCGCCCGCGGCTCTTCGGCGACGCCGGCGGCGGCGGCTCCATCTCCAGCGCCGGCGCCGCCTCGGAGCCCGAAGCGCCGGCGGAGCCTCACGCCGCCCCGCAGCCGCAGCCTCTCGGCGTCCCGCTCCGGCCCGGCGGTAAGCCCGGCGGGGAGGCGGACGGGCCGCCGCCGCTGCTGCTGCTGCAGAACGGCGGCGGCAATGTGGCGGCCCCCGAGCGGCAGCCGGCGCTGCCCAAGGCCGGCGGCCCCGGCCTTGGCGGCGGGGGGAAGGCGGCGCGGCAGCAGGCGCTGCACCAGCCGCCGGCGCTCCAGAGGACCTGGGAGAAGCTGCGCCTGGAGGAGCGGGAGGCGGAGAAGGAGGCGAGGAAAGTCAGTAAGAGCATCGACCGGGCGCTCAAGGAGCAGAAGCGGGAGTACAAGCAGACGCACCGCCTGCTGCTGCTCGGTACGTGTGTGTGTGTCTGTCTGTCTGTGCGGGGGTGTGCCGGGGCGGGCAGGTGCCCCGCGGGGGTCCCCGGCAGCGCCCCCTCCCCGGCTTCCCCTGTTTTCCTTGGGAACCCTCCATCCTTCCTTTGTNCGGGCTCTCCCCCAGACAGGTTTACACCTTCTTTTTCCTTCCTCCTCCCCCTGGTCTCTCCTCCCCGCTTGTGGCCCTGGCAGTGGCTTTGCAATGGAGAACACGATCGGCGCTTGTCGGGCGAGGGCGAGCGGCTCCACCCAGGCGGGCGGGCGGGAGCGATGCGGATGGGGGAGCAGCGGGGTCTTCCCGGGTGGAGGAGCCTGCCCGGGCAGGGGCTGCCCCATCGCCCGCGGCCGGAACTTCGCTCGGCGCCTTCGCAACTCGGAAGCATCAACGGGAAAAAAAATACAAATAATAATAATTTTTTTAAAAGCACAGTAGAAAGGAGGGGGAATGGCCATGCATGCATGAGATGTGTGTAGCGTGGGGATGGTGCTCCTGTGCCGCGTACAACCAGGGATGGTTTAATGAGGAGCGGCTTGAGGCTCCTAAATGAGAGGAGTGGTGATGAGCAATAGGCTCCTTATTTAAAGAAGCAGTGAGCGGAGAAAGGGGAAATAAGCCGATGTAGATATGTACGTTCCTCAGACGTTGCCTCTACTACAAGATGTGTTCTTCAGCTGCTGGCTCTCAGATCTTTTAGGGATGACTTGCCAGCTTTTGTCCCCTCTTCTCTGAGGTGCTACGTGCGGTCTGCTGTTGCCACTGCTCTTTCTAAGCATTAGTTAATAGTCCTCTCCAGAGAATTTGTACCAGCTGATACATTTACAGTATGAAAACCACAGGGGTATCTAATACAAGCATCTCATTTCCTGCAGGAAACAGAACAGTCATACTGCAGGGCTTTTTTTTTTTTTATGTTCTGAGCAGAGGGCTTATTTGGCCTCTTAGCTGTGGTCATAAATCTCTGTTTTCTGTTAGCGTGAAAATACTGATTTGCTTTTGCGTTAGCTTCCTTGCCTGTTCTCATAAAGTTGCATGGTATGGAGTTTTGGTGCTTATCTAAGTGCATTCCAGATTTGGGGTAGTCTTTACATCCTTTATAAAACTCCATTTCTGTTTTACTGGATTCCTTCATTCCTGTTGGTGGGTAAGGGGAGGAGAAAATATGAAATACAGCAGTGGACAAAAGGTGTGTCAGAACTGTAGTGCTCCATTTCCAAAAAACAAATCATGGACTTTATTATTGCCAGCTTGTAGGATACTAGTGTAGCTGGTAGAAAGGAAGGAGGAAGAAGATGTAATTCATACTCCATGGAATTATTGTTAGTAATAGTAGCAGTGGTAAAGTGTCTCTTCTGATTTTGGACTGTTGCAGTAATTAACTCTTCAATACACATTTTTAAATGAAATATTAAGAATGTTAATATTTTTTCCTCCTGAAACATCTGAATGTGTGTTTTGACTAGTATGGCTGCACGAAGGCAGAGATCCTGTTTGGTGGCCTTCCTTTGGAGAGTATTGTCATTGCTTGAACAAAAGAATTCTAACAAATAGATACTGTGTGTAGTCTATAACATGGGTGGTTGTCATAGTAAACCAGAGCAGTAAACACCTGTTCAGAAACAAAGCCATTTGAAAAATAAATCATCCCTGACCTTTGGCACCATAAAAGAAATTCAACACTCCTAAGACTCCCTGTGTTGAATCTTGTTTAAAATCCATGTCATAATCAAAAAAAGATTCTCTTGATCTCCATGTTGCTGGGAGGAAATGTTGGATTATTATTTCAGGCCTTGCAGTTAGGGCCTGACTTAAATGTTTCACTTGGATGTAGGAAGAGCTGCAGGTGCTTTGTATTGCTTTTTGAAAGTAGTGGAAATGCTGCTGTAGATAAGAGGAGATTATTTAGAATGGGGAAGGTTTATTTTTTCAGAGAAGGAATAAAGCAAAATTGCATTGCACAAGGTAATAGGTTTCAGTCTTGCACAGAGGAAAAGCGTTAGAATGTACACAAATGCCTTTTAGAATAAAGAATATTACCAGCCTGATGCTTTATAGCATTTCAAGTTGTAAAGAACTGAATCCTGGTTCCTAAGGTCTTCCTGGCAGAGTGAACCTGAAAAGCATACCTTTGCTAGAGAGAGAAGGAATATTTTTGTACATCAACATGGAGGAAATGCACAGCAGAGGCGAAATGGTGAATGCAGTGACAGCAGAGCACCATCACAGAACAAACAAAGTTGAGCAACAGCGTTGGCGTGGGCTTTGTGTTTCTTTTTTTAAACACAAGTTTGTAAATAATAGCCTCATTTTGGCTTGTCCTTGTATATCTCCTACATTTACTGGGGCAAGATTAGAGGATATTATTGAAATTTTAGAGAAAAGTACAGGGTATATTTTAAGGAGCTACTGTTAGATATCAAAAGGGTATGCAAATAAATGCACTAATGTAAGAATACTAAGAATCTCCAGAGTCTAAATAAGTAGTAGAAGAGAAGAGAAGCTTATAGACCTTTGAAAACGACCTTTCCTTAAAAGCACACTCACTCTTTTATTATGTCAAATGAAAACAAACAGCTTTGTGATGAGCTGTGCATATAAGTTACCAAGAGATTATGAAGTCTCAAAGGCTTTTTGTAGTGTATGTTGGTAAATATCTCTCAAAGAGCGTGTTCTTGCCTGTCACAGCTTCCCCCCAACTAATGTCTGGTGGTGCATGTGATGTTTTGACACTCTCCCCTAACCTACATTCGGAAGCACTTCATGTGTTTTGTCATAACCAGAGATTGTGAAAGGGAGGGTGTGCACTAAGTGCTCAAGATCAGCTCTCTGTCTGTGCCTCCCACATAAATAGGTGTTTAAGTATCAGGTGGCTGTAGCTGTGATGCTGAGGCTTTTCTGGTGCACTGGGGTAACAGCAGACATGGTTTGGGTCCATTTGTTATCCTTCTTCTGGAAGAAGAACACACATAAAATGGAAACTGGCTTTCCACCACAGTTGGCTGTTTCTTGCTTAACATCCCCTTAAAAAATACAAGAAATTGATTGATTATTGGGTGCTGTATTACTTGTAGGGGGGTTTATTTCCTTTTCTTTTTATAAATGAGGCGTTCATCTGTGCAGAATTCTTAGGATGCTTTTACTAACCCTGAGATGAGGATTTTTTTTTTAAGCATATGTGTTTATTGAACGTATTTGCAGGGCTTGATCGGAGTTTTGCAGCTTTGGTTTCTGTCTTGTTTTCTGTTTGGCCTTTTTTTCCAGAGAATTGCTGTCACCCTCTTCTGCAAGACTGTTTTAGCTGGTGATTTCCTAGAAACTGTAGAAACATTACAAATCACTTTATAGAAGGAGTTTGCATTCTCATTTGCAGTCTCATATTTTAAACTATTTTGTGAGTAAGTGAGGTGAAGAGGAATTGGCTTTAAACAGAGTGTTAACCATTGTGGTATAATTAAGTCTCATGTAATGTTGAAGTAAGCTACAGATTGAATTTTTTTTGTCCTAGATGGCTGTTGTCATCTAACCTCTGACTCCTATTTTTTCCATTTACCCTCACTCCTGGTTGCTATCCTAACTTTGGATGACTTTCTCAAGCAGAACACAATATTTTACACTTCCCTGCTAAATTGAAACTGAAAGTGTTCTGAGTAAAAGCTTTTCTGTTCAACAGAAACTGAAAGTAATGATATAGGGAGGGGAAACAAAGATAGTAATTTTCTTCACTTAAAAGGTGCTGGAACTATTCACTGACTTGATAGTGAAATTTAGATCTGTTTGGTGATGTTCATGTACAAAAGTATAGAAAACATACGGAAAACATTCCTCTGAATTGATGGAAATCAAACACAAAGATGCCTTGTCAGGCTTGGAAAACTCCTACATAGGAGATCCCAGAAAGCTCAGAAGTGTATAACAAAAGTAATATGGTTGTTCTTTTCTTTTCTTAACTGTTTCCTTAAATGACTGTTGTCAGAAATGAACTTTTTGTGCAAAGAGAGTTTCTGGTCTGACAGTGGCTTTTAGACTAAAATTGCAGTCTCATGTTCTGCATCAGCACTTCCTTGAGTTCATCATACATCCTCAAGCCAATATTTAATCTTAAGCCTAATGAATTTTATTTTAAAAATAATTTGAACTTGTGTATGGTGCTTTTTGATAAATACCTGAATATAGTTTAGCTTGATGTGGTGATACTTCCCTTGTGTCTGCATAAGGTTGAATGCTTGAGGTGTTTTTTTGTTACCACCAGAGATGACTCCTTCTCTGGGCTGTAAGGGAGCTTGGCATATTTAGGATCCTTGCAGCCAGATACTTCTAATATGGTGATAATGCACAGATAATTGGTAGGGACTGATATTTTCAGGACTTTGAATTCCCAGGCTGCAAATACTGATCAATGTAATCGTGCAAAAGGGTTTTATAATCCCTAATACTTTGCATAGTTTGCATGTCTTTTCAAAAGTTCTTCTGCTTTTGTTGTAACTTACGGCATCATAGGAAGTGAGGTATGCACTCCTTGCACGGGAGGAAACCAGTAGGCAGAAACCATCACGACATTTGGGATCAGTTCTTAACTTTGGGGGAGCCTTAAGTGTACTGAAAACAATCCCTGATATACAATACTTAGCTTTTCTTTATCTGTAAATTAAAAGCTAATTAGATTTAGCCCATATTTAGGTGTTTTAACTTCTTTCCATTCTTTGATCGATTTTGCTTATCTTTAATCACTTGATATTTAAGAAAAAAAAACTAAATCATTTTTCCCTGTATGAAGTGTAGTAATACTGGGAGGCTTTAAGTGCTGTGGAAGAGTGGGTTCTGCGGCTGTTCATTGGAACTTTGGGGTATTAGGCAAGTTGTGTGTATTCCATGAATGCTTATTGGAATGCAGTGTCTTAGGTAAGCAAACTTTGCAGGCATGTTATGTCATTTTAAGGTCCTATTACCATTATAACTTTTTGACTGATGAAATTTTGAAGAGTATGTAAAACTCCTCTATTTGAATATTTGTTTTTCCTTTTCCCATGCCTTTCCCCCTACAATAGTTTAGAAGAAATACGATTTGAGACTTTGTTACCATGTTCATCCCTTTCCGCTGCCCAGCCCACACAGCCAATTTCCTTTCATTTTCTCTTTTTTTGACACAGTGCCACTGCAAATTTGGGTAAATACTTAATGGTGAGGGGTTTTCATAGTCACAGCTTCCCTCAACTTACTTTTTCAAGTCAGGTACCATTTGAGCTTGTAAAGTCAAAGTACATTTTTTAAAATTTNTTTTTTTTTTTTTCGTTTTTTTAAAATTTTTTTTTTTTTTTTTTTTTTTTTTTTTAATCCAGCAGTCTGCCCGAGCTGTGGTAGAAACCTGACCTGCCTTCTGTTTACCAAGTTTAGCTTTCATAGTTATACCTGTTCTAGAAAACATTTTGCCTTTGGTGAGTGGTGTGGAAATGGTCCTTCCCTTTGGATTTTTGAATAGCAGTAGAGAAACAAAATGGTATAAGTAAGACAACAGAGGTGTTGCTTAGTCTTGCATAAAAAGGATAGAATCTTACTAATCTTATGCAGGATGTGGAGGAAATGCAGCCTTGTATCTGGCCTGTGTACATCATATTTATGCTTTTTCCAAGAGTGAATGAGCATCTTAAGTATGCTGAATAGATATTTCATATTATCCCAGGAGCACTGTATGAATGTATGTGTGAAAATCCTGTGTCTTGTGATTTGTCTGCACATGAGTATTAAATAGAAGTTTAAGAACTTAAAGCCTTGTGGAATAAGCTGTGCAAGGAAGGAAATGTGTGCTGTTTGGGACCAGAATAGGTAAAAACTACTTAAGAAAGGATTTATTATTTTCTTTTCGATGTTCACATGCAGAAGATCAAAAAATCTGAGAAAAAAAGCTGCCAGTTAATGTCTGTAACATAAGATGTAACATCAGCCACCTGTAGTGGAACATTTTAGCTGATAAGATCTCTGAAGTAAAACTTGAATTGTGTCCTCAGAATCTGGTATTTTACATTTGTTTGGTTTTAAACTTAAGTTTGAATAATTATAGATTCCACTTATATTTAAGGTAATGTTAGGTTTCAACAATAATAAATTTGTCCTTCTGAAAACACCATTACTGTAGTAAGTCAAATCCAGGTAGAATTATAAATCCTATGCTGTTATCTTTATTGTAGAGAAGAATTTACATCGTGTGGGAACAACATGCATTTTGCAGCTTAAAGCTGTTTAAAAATAGAAGGGGTTTTTTTTCCCCCAAGTATTTAAAATAAAAAGAAAAAAAAATTGAAAAGTTTTGCACTTTTTCTGTGATAGACACTTTAAAGGAATGAAATCATCTTAAACTGTTAAAAAGGGAAAAAAGGAAGTTCTTCTCAGCAGTCAATTCAAGCAAATTATTTGGTTGTTTTCAGAAAATGAGACCATTCCTTCTGTGATTTGGGTTAGTGGATGCAATGGAGAAACAGCAGGCTGCAAAACATCTGTAATAAAAACCCAACAATAAATTGAGTCCTCGCTATCTGTTGGTATAGTTTCCTCACCTCCAGCCTCTCTTTCTTAATTTGAAAATCCATGCTTTTTGACACATGTAACATACTCTGTGTTTAATTTGTCATCTGTGGATTAAAATGGATAAGGAAGAGTTGTCTTTTTCCATCATGAAGAGTAAAGGCTATGTTAACCTGCCAAAAGTGTAGGTGAACACCGATCCTTAGTATTGTATGCAAGTGTAATTTATATTAAGCAACTTAATCTTTTATTGAAAACTGTGGTGAATGTTGCTGAGACATTGCCAACTCTGCTATGCTGCAACTCTCTGAACTATGGGGAATTAATCATTCTGTATCTTGGAGCAAATGTGGAATGCACTTCATGGTGTTAGGCAGTGCCTTCTTCAGAATCATCTTTGTTTTCCCAAATGCCTCACATGTGGAGGACGAGACTACAACAAAAGCGAGTTGGTTTTCTTTCCTTAAGTGAAAGCACTCTTTCCAGGTTCACGTTTGAATTAATTTTTTATGTTGATTGTAGAATCATCTTCTATTCCAAATGGTGTTTTTTCAGATAGAGGCGCACGCGTTTGTCTGCGCGTGCACACACGGCCGCTGAAGTTCTTGTAAAACGCAGGAGATTGCTCTGAGGAGTCCAGGTGAGGTAATCCAACCACATATTCTTGAAGGTTGGTTTATGTCCCAGCATATCTCACAGCCTTAAATCTTCATAAGCACAGGGCAAGTGTAATGGATTCTGTAACAAGATTGCTTTTTCTCATCCTTTGACTCACTGGACATCTGAATTACAAAACAGACTTACGGTCTTATCTTCTGCCTGTTCTGAGCTTCCCGTATTTGTCTAATTCACTGTCTAGCAGAGATAGGAACATGATATTAAGCACTTCTAATGTGTTAGCCTTTGCAAAGATGTATTTAATTTTTTATGTTCTTTTATAAACTATAAACCTAAAATGCAGAAGAATGTAATAATTTTTATAAAGAACATACACAGAATTAACCATTTCATAACCTGAAAAGATATGGTCAAGGAGTGTGGGGGAGGTTTTGTTTTTGGGGGGTTTGTCTAGTGTTTTGGTGGGGTTTGGTTTGTTTGCGCTTTTTTTTTAATCTAATTTTTACATAAACAGAGTCTCTAAGTGGCAAGATGCTATGGAAGATATTTACATCTCATAATGTGACTGCTTTAATTTAGTTTAGTAATTTCATCACCTAATACTAAAAAATTAATAAATTTAAAAATTCCTTGATATGTATGAGACATTGTTCTGCTTCAGCTGTGCTTAAGAACCTTATAGTACATTGTAAGTCTGGTACTGTTATGTGTGATGCTGTGCAACCTAGGCACATCTAAACAACCAGGAAAATAGCATGAAAGACAGGCTATAACTTAAGAGGACTTTCAGATCCTTTTATTCATTGTGAGTGTGGCTGAAGGCAGAAGAGTAGCTGTTCAAATGTTTTGCTTTTATCCCTTGAAAATATTTCCATGAATGAAGACAGATGGGAACTACAGGACAATAATTCTGGTTTAGATTGAGTAGTTGATCTTTCTTTGATTTAACATGTTGAAAGAGGAACAGAAATCTCAAGTTCCTGAGAGTATTTTCTCACACTTGGGATGGGGTGAGGGGAACAAAAATACCCAACCAACCAAGAAGCCACCCATCTGTCATGTAAATTCTGATGGCTTTGTTTTGTTTAACAGGACTGTACTTCAAATTCATGTTAATCTGGACTGTCCCTGCTGATGAAATAGCACTAAGAGTGGAACACAAGTTTTTGAGATTTAGATTGGATAACAAGCTGTATTTGAATAACTGCTATGCATTGTTCTTTTTGGTAAATGCATTTTTCATCTTAATTTTGGGAATATTTTTACACTTTCTGTGATCCTTTATTGTTGTAAAGCGTTTATTTTGCCTTAATGGAAGGCCGATGGAGAAACACTAGACTTGGGTTTGATGTTGTGCTTCCTGACATCTTGCTTCCAGATCAGGAGCCATAGCAGTCCATCTTCTGTGAAGTTCTGAGTGCACTCAGAGTGCATAAATCTCTTATTCCAAATTGTATTGCTGCTCCCTCAGGTTTTCTTATTCTACTCTGAGTAGAATAAGAGTTCATGGGCTTGTTTTTTTAGTAGTGTCTTTCCAACTTAGTTACTATTGAAACAGTACAGCTGGTGTCTTGTTCATTTTAGACTTTGGGGCTTTTTAAATGAGGAAACTACAATAATATTTTAGGGGGCTACATATTCACTCCTAGGGCCTTCTACTTCTTAACTCTGTGTATAGAGGTGGAAATGTTTGCCCAGCAGAGGTGGGAGGGAAAGAAGAAAAAACTGCCTGCAGTGGTGTTTGGCTCATGATATGCAGAACTCTCCTCTGTCAGGGGCTCCTGGCTCCAGGTGTATGTCAGCTATGTCTTTGAACTACCAGAGGTGGGAGAAAACTGTTTCATGGAAAAGCTGAAATGGGGAGAGTATTTTTCTGATACTTGAAGTTGCTCATAATTTAATGCAGAAAGGATCACCTGAAGAGCACTCGACTCCCTATCGACTCCCATTTGGCAGTAGTCCTTGTCTAATTAAAGCAGATTCACAGATATCTGATCTATCTGCCCGAGACTGAATTAATGCTTTCTAATATGTCAGGAAAAGCTAAAGCAATGCAGTAAAAGGTCAAACAGCCTTTCAGATATGCTAGAGAGGGATTTGGAGGGTGGGCAGGGAAGATGGGACTATCTTTTCATGCTGCTTCATACTATCAACAAGTACCACTGCTTGTGCTCCTGGTCCAGCTGTTTCAGGAAAAGCAAATAGGGGCTCTGACGCTCTGAAACAAAATGAGCAGTTGTTCATATTTGATCTAATTCCCAATCCAATGCTGAAGAGCAGGTACATGCTAAAACCTTGTTCTGCTCTAGGGGAGGCCATTCATCTTAGTACCACAGTTTCTCTGGGTTTCTGTGCATTGGTTGTGTGAGCAGTGTCACAGTCTGCCAGGGTTCTGCAGCACCTCCTGTTCTAGTACATGTAGATTGTGTGCCGGACAAAACACATACATAACCTTCTCAAGCCGAAACAACATAGGATCAGTACATCCTGCTGTGCTGACTGCCACTGAAATGTAACCTTTTCTAATGTCAGTTTTCCTCTTAAGATAAAGATAGCTGGATGAGTATGGGAGCAAAAGTTTTCTTTTTGTTTTTCTGTTCCTACCTTTACTTGAAAAGTAAGAACTTCTGAAGTTTTGGGATTGTTGGTGGGGGCTTTTATTCATGTCTATTCTCTATCCTGATACCCTGATAAAAGATAATTAAATATTCTGATAAAAGAGTAATTAGAAACTTTAATTGATTGCCTGTTCACGTGATGTGCAAAGAAATGTTAAATTAATCTCTCTTAATGCTGTGTCAGACAAAAATAATTTGAAGCTGTTACTGAGTCCCACAGAAATAGACAGCATCTTTTGAATTCAGTCCTTCATTCCCTAACACAGTTCTCTCTCTCTGAAGTGAGACTGATAAAGACTTTAGTATTGGTAGCTGCTTCATCAGTTTGAGGTAAGCAATTAGACAATGGAGCAGACTTTAGGAGTTTATGAATCATTAGTCTAAAGCCCAGAAGTGACTAGTAAGATTTTTCCCTTCGGCTGCATATGTAACCAAGACATCATTTCACTTCCTCATAGTCTCTGTGATCTAAACTCATAAGTTGCTTGAATTTTACCATGAATATTACACTATTACTTCATACAAAGTATTCAAGCAGTGTTATTGTTTTGAACCCTAGTTCAGAATAGGACACACACTGTCCCACCCATCCACTTCAGCTTCTCCTGGTACACTTGCTTTCTCCATCTTGTTTTGTATCTGTAACTAATGTAGTTACTCCATTCCTTGAAAGAAAACAGTCTGGAATACATTCTTTAAAAGCTAAATGTGCTCATCACCTATTGCTCTTGTCTGACTGTTTTTTCCAATGTGTCAGAAGTGGGCAGTGCCTGCTTCAATGGTGTTTGCATTTCTTTTCTCCAGGAAGTATTGGTTTTATTTTTTGAATTTGTCTGAAAATTCATAATTAGTATGTATCCAAGTGTTTCTGAAACTGGCCTATAAATATCTTTGTACTCTGCTTCTGCTGCTTCTAGAGATACGACCTTGCAGTGGCTCATGGAAGAATATTACTTGACTGTACCAGGTTTATCATGGTTGCTGTTCTCCAGTGTTGCTGCTTGTCCACCCTTGAGTCTTTTGATAAGCTAGCATTATTCACAGTGGTATCTTTAATCAGTGGGTAAAAGTTGACTGTAACTAGTTGATGATTCACACGTCATTCTTGAAATCCATATGTTATCTGATTCCCGATTCACTTAAAGTGTGTTGTATCGATTGTTGGCAGAATAACATCAGGCATACATGTGCTGCTTATTTATAATTTCAAATTATATTGACATAAGCCTGCAACTTAATCAACTGTGTTTGCTATCAATATCCCTCAGATATTTATTTTTAATTAGGTAAATAACTTATTACTGATTCATTGGCATTAGATAGGAGATTCCAGTCCTGTGCTTGATGGAATGTGATTTCTCTCAAACTGCGTGTAATCTAAATAATGGCATCTCATACCTGAAAAACCCCTTGATTTTTTGATGCCTTCCAGTTATCTCATAGAGCAGCAGTAAATGTGATTGACATTCCTTACGCCGTTATCTGTTGTGGTTTGCAGGGCATGCTCAGATCCTTCTTGTAGAGAGTGATCCTGTAAATATTAAGAAAAGAACTGTTTAGATCACATTGTAAAGACAGAGGGCAAGAATGTCTGTTTAAAGAATTAATTGTGTTGACACACAGGGAAATTTGCTGTTACTCTTTTAAGGTAAAGAACCTAACTTGACATTTCTGGGTGAATATGTATGTTTTTGTGAAACAGTGAAACCGATTAACCACATCTTGGTCTAGTATGGTGCAGAAGAGCATCCTGCTATTACGATTTCTTGTAAAGTAAATAATTTTGTTGAGATACTCTGGAAACAGCAGTACTTTGCTCAGTCCTTTCCATCTCTATTATGTAGTCTGGTTTTAGGGTGTTTGAAACTGTTCTGTGTCCTTTTCTTAAAAAACAAACCAGCTGCTTATTTAAATTGATTGTTTCAACAAGCTGAAAATGCTTTATCAAGATGACGTACTAGGCCAGTTAAATACTTACTGCTACTACAGACCAGCACACGAGAAAAAAGATAATCTTATGATTATGGATTTTTTGTTTTCTTCTTTTTTTTCTTACTGGCTGTGGTCCAGAAGCATCTTCTGTACTATGTTAGATCTTGCAGGCAGTTGCTTGGACCTTTTATGAACGCTGTCTTTCAAATCAGCTGACCCTTGTTACTTTTTGCCTTCTTTGTTTATGGCTGAAAAATCACTTATTCAGATTTTGAAACAATCGTTACTGTAAAGGAGTCCAACTCAAAATGTAAAGCTCTTAAATTCAAGCATTTAGTAAACTAACACTTTTATTTTAGGTCAGGTTTTTGGTGGCTTTTTTTTTTATAGTAGTTAGGAAGTGTAACATCTGTTACAAAAACTGCTTATTGCCAGGATTCTTATATGTGATGCATGTTGGAAATCAATTCTTACTCTAACCTTTCACTAAAATAAAGGAAGAGTTCTTACCTTCATAGTCTTCTTCTTTATTAATAGGTATTTGACTGATGAATTGAGTCTCTCTGAACACATGGGATAGTCTAGTTTTTTAACTCCTCCTAAACGTGCACTATCAATTACCTCAGTTCACAAAATACCTGACCAAGTCTGTCATCCCATCATAGACAGTATGGGTTTTGATTCTGAGGTGAACACATTTTTTTCAGAGCATCAGATGGCTTGAAAATCTTTCTTGACCCCCATCCCTGGTTGACAATGTATTTAACATTTCAAAGGGTAGCCCTTCCCCTGTGGGTGTTCTGATAAATGCTCTTAACTGGAGCCTGGTCTTCTAGCATTTTAATCAAGTCTCTACACTCTACTCTCTAAGAGTCCCTACTCTTCCTATGGAGAAAACATGCATTTTCTTTTAAAAGAATTTCCAGAATAGATTGTGAGCATAAACTGTGGAGGAGGAAAATTTACTTACAAGCATGGAGCAGTTGTGTTTCTGATTTTGCTGTAGTACATAAAGATCTGAAATTCGAAGTCAGTGTAATGTGAAAGTATGTAAAACACATGCTTTTACACTGAAAGCATAGTAGGTCTTGCTGTGACTGCAGGAATCCCAAATGTGAACTTAATTTTGTGGTGTCATCAGTCTGGAATTTACTGCTTAAGCTGGAAGCAGGAGCTGAGACCCAGAAGCATGGCAGAAAATTTTCCTGAGTGCCTGACTTCTCAGTTTGATTATGGCACATGTCATCAGAAGTGCCTCAGAAGTACTGAGTGGTTTTGTCTTCTACCAGCTTCACTTGGAGAGAAATGGTCAGTGCTGATGAAGACTTACAAAAGTGTTTTGTTTCACAGTCTGAATGGATCAATTCCTTCCGGGAGAAAATTCTTAGTTTTTGTTTTAGTGGTATTTTTGACACTTTGTACTTGGTTCAGTCCTTGAATATGTATTTAAGTGATGTTAATAATTCATTCATTTATTTATTTTGAGTTGGTTTTATATTTTTTAAGGGTACTTCTATTCTGAGCCTTAAAACTGGAAATGCAATATCTTTCATGAAGCCTATAAAATGCAGCATGTAACTTCTGGCTCAACAGCAGGGTGCTGAAAAAATTAGGGTAGATTTCAGAACAACAGGTTTATTAAAATATTGACAGAAACACTTCTTTGCTTGCTTTCCTAGTTTTCCCTTCTGATCATAGGTATCCATTGGTATTTGTGATGGAAAACTTTAAGCTGAGAGGTTAAAACATAATAGAATCAGCTGGATGGTGTCATGTAATGAATATCCTTAGGAAGACTCAACTATAATGACCAGCAGGGTTTGATTCTAACTGTAGTCAAACTGTCAAATATACATCCAAAAGTTGGGCATTCCAGCATGAAGGATATCTGTCCAAACTTTGGTACATGTGCCTTACTTCGACATGTGTTATGTTGTCTTGGATTAAATGACTGCTTCCTTTCTGCATTCCTCATAGTGTTCTCATTCCTTACACCATATACCGTATAGAATAAATAATAGCAAATGTGTGACATGTTGCCCGTATGTCATCTTTTCTTTTTTATGTGGAATAATTCTTGCACTGTATACAGAAGTCTTTAGTGTCTAGTGTGCATTTTTCCAAGGAGTGGACCATTGGTATATTTCCTCTTGCTCAGATGGAAAATCAAAGTAGAAGTGGATCATGTGCAAATTTACATATCATCTAATTTTCAACTATCGCTTTAGATATCTACAGCCTGGCCTACTACTAAAATTATTTTAGAGAGCTTTTACAATAAGCTGCTACCTTTAGTGTTCAAATTATTATGTTGTTATTTACTCCAATTTCTGAAAACTGCTTCTCAAATTAAATAATCTTGAGAGTGGAGAAACCTAGCAATAATGCTGCAGCTGCATGACCTCCTCTGATGGTTACACATCCAAGATGTGAAAGCCCAGCTGTGAAGAAACTGAACTTTCTGCCACTGTTTTGATGTCCCATTGCCACCGTAATGATCTGGGCCTCTCAGATACTCATCAGACAGGTTCCCTGTCTTGACAGCATGAGCATGTCTTCAAGTCTTAAAGTACACTGTTCCTGGCTTTCCTGTGTGCGATCTCCACTTCTAGTCCAGTGAAAAACGCTGACTGGTAGCAGCTGCTGCTATCCTCTCGTCTCACTTCAGGTAAGCATGAGAGGCAGTGTCGTGGAGGATGTCTTGGCAGCAGCAGGCCAGGTTGGAGTAACTGCCCCATGGTGCAAAGATTACCAGGCTGCATTGCTGCAGATTTCCATAACTGAAAAGTCTCCATCTGACCAGCTTTGGGAGCCAGAGGACAAGCAAAGAATGAGTCCTTTACTGCACCAAGCAACGGTCTCTGAGCCTAGACAGATGGACAGGCCCAATCCTGTGAGGGAAAACTTTGTCCCTGCCCCTTGCTGCTAATGCATGATAAGAGTGCATGGGAAAAGAATTAGGCAGCAGTTCATTGTTGCAGTCAGTAATCTGATTTACCCCAAGATGAAGCAGATTCTTAGTTAATGAGTTGGAGGTTACCAGGATTTTCTTGTATGGTCCAATTCCTGCATCATGCTCATGGCGTGTTTACCTTCTCTGGTCATAGCAACTGTTTGTTTAGTAGTAAAATTTTTGTTACAAAGCTTCTATATAATTATTAGGTCTACCTTTTTTCCTTCGAAAATGTGTGTGACTGTAAAAGTAACACTTCACAAATATTTCTGTGTGCAGTGTGTTATTGAATGTGTCATCAGTGGGCTTGATAACAGATTGGAAGTCCTGTATTTTTGTTGGAACAAAATGGGATCCAAATCCCCTTCAAAATATGATGCAATTTTATCTTACTATTTTAGCTCACACATCTATTCTGTTCCTCAATGCTTGTCTTCTCTCTGTGATACTATGCCAGAACAAATGAATCCTGTGGCATCTTATCTAAGCTGAGGTCAGTGTTGGATAAACCATGTCAGTAATTCAGAAAAAACAGAGTCACAGGGTATTGCAACTTCTGGCTATTGCTGGTTGCTCTAAAAAAGCTCTAAAAGAATTGCAAGGAAAGTTCAATAACTTGTTTACAAATATGGAATAAAATTAGAATTGGAATGACTATCTGAACAGATACTGTGTACTCAGAAGCTGTGATATTCAAAGCTGTCTCCACCTGCATTCCCAGGTACCTGCTGGTTCTGTGTGTGAAGAACTGTGCTGCTGGATATGAAGGGATTTGTGTGTGTGACCTGCCCGTGTGGTGAAGCAAACTTCCCTGTGGCAAAAAGAGGCATACAGTTGTTTCTCAAAGAAAACTGTAGCAGCCTCTTGGCTGAGCCAAATGTCTTCTTACACCAGTTTCACCAGTTTATCGGTACCTTTGTATCACCTCTGTTTGCTCTTTACTTGCTTGTACTGAATGAAGCAGGATTCTGTAGCTAAACTGCCATGGCTTATCCCATGGCATATTTGGAACTGTTCATGCTGTCTTTGCAATTTGGAGAATTGGGAGTAAACTGGGAAAGAAAACTTGTGGTAATTTCATTATGGAGGCAGCATGGATTTTAATTTTTTTTTAAACTGAGGGGTGATGATGGTTATTTTGAACATCAGCTCATAAAGTACCGTATTCCAATGAAACTTCTGTACAAGACAGAGGCTGGTCTAGCATTTTTATAGTGGTAACCACTGTTTTTACTGCAGACTGAAGTAAATTCTCAGCTTCCTAATGGCTCTTTAGTAAAGACTTGAAACCTTCACATGGCTTAGTAGATGTTCTTTATCAGTTTCCACATCTTGCCTGTGGATGAGAATATGCAAAAGTTAGGTTTTGTTTATTTTTCAGGCCCATATATTTTCAGTCATCTTCTGCCAGATGCAAGTTAAAATTTCTACAAGACGTTCTTCCCACTAATGGTAGGAAATAGGTCCTTTTGGAAGGCCAGGTGGTCTTTAAGAGCACTTTGATGGAGTCAGGTGCACTGCATTGGCACTCATTCACCACACCCTATTACAGTAGATGCAGATGATGGAACACTGTGGATTTGCCCCAGAAAGGCAGGTGCAGTATTCATAGGTCCAGGGATTGAAGGCAAATGCCTAGGACCTTATGTTTTATGGTATCTCACTGTGTAATAGTCACATGTTGACTGTTAACTCCTTTAAATATTTCCTAAACTATTTTGTGACATTGTGTGAGGAAGACTGTTTCTTGCATCTCAAGTCTCAAATAAACCCGTTGCCACCGAAACAGTAATTGCAAAGACCACTGTGAATAGTCTTAGCGGAGATGTATTCTACAGGTTGCATTCAGGCTTTTTAGTTAAACAGTGATAAGTGGTTAACTGTAGACATGGCAACAGCAACTCTGAAGATATTTGTCAAAGTTTATTACAGCTTGTGATTTACTTTTCTTCAGTTTCCCACTCCCACTATGTTCCCCTCCAGTTTACACCACATTTGGGATGAAACACATACATTTCCATGTTGGTGCTTTGATAGCAGATAGCAGCCATGCAATTCAGGTGTTTCCTTCCTGTCTCACAGTTTCTCCAACTTGGCCATTTTATTGCAACCTCTTTTAAGGAGAATATTTTCTGGTTGAAGATAGATACTAGGACATTGAGAGCTTTAAAACCAGTTCACGTACCCTTCATGTTTTCTACAGCTGCTGTTCCTGAAGCCCCATGGAAAAGAAGGATGATGGGTGAGTATCCTTGACTTAGTGGAAATGGTTTGAGTGGTGGCAGTATCCAGTGTTACTCAGGGTTACCCTATTAAGTCAGCCTTACCCTATTTCTTGTAAAGCAGTAAGTCTCACCCACTTTGTCATGTCTAAGACAGGTGTTGATTCAAGGTGCATTTGGTTCTTCTTTTGCAAGCTGTTCACATTTCATCTCTGGAGCTTTCCTCCTATTTTTGGGTTGCCAAATGCATCAGACGTAGGTGAGATCACCTTTACTCATGCAGAAACTTAGTTGCTTAAACAAACAGACCCTCCTGCTGACCGGTGCCTGAACTGCTCTTCTGATACCCTGATTTGAACCTCGTACAAGTGATGGAATTCACTGTTAGAGATAGAGATTCCTATCTGTTAAACTTTGTGTTGCAATAAATCTTAGCCAAGATGTGGTAGATGTGATTCTACAATCGCATCACTTTTCAGGACACATGGCTTTACTCTTCTGCATACACCAGTGTGTTGAGCTTGAGGAAAGCTCGAGTATAAAGTGTTCCCATAGGTTCATCCTCTTTCTTTTTGAGCAATGTGATATGCACATTTACAGTACTGGCATGCGTATTAACTGCAGACATCAGTCATTTGAAACTCATTCATAATGAGCAAATAATAAACTTGCAGGTCTTTGGGCAGGTGTTCCTAACTTCACAAAATCTCCCTAAATAGTTTTCATTAAATGTGATTTTACTTTGAATTTTGAGATAGAACTGATTCAAACTCAAAAAGGGATGTCAAGTTTTGAGAGAAAAAGCAAAGCTGAGAAACCTTTCCATTTTCTGATGCAGAAGGGATAGCATATTATAACTGATACCTGGAAAGGAAAGTTTAAATACAAATATTTAAGGGGATGTTA
>WAAE01018034.1:0-28932 GCA_013400495.1 Nicator chloris | reverse complement strand
CTTTTTGGTATTTCTGTGCTGCTTCAGATGACGAGGACAAAGCTAAGCTGAGTCATTGACAGCTAACCAAAAAAATCTTTACATCAATATCTGTAGAGTCCATACACCATAAAAATTCAATGTTTTTTGAGAACAGTCAGGAGTTTCCAAAGAATTTGCACTGCAGGTCCTTCCAAACCTAGGCATGTGATCTGTATCATTTATTGGAAAAGATTTGAAATACCATAAAGAAATAGGTCTTCCCTGAGAGGAAAACTTTGTCCTCCTGCAAAGAGCAAAGATAAAGCATACCGCATTGGCAGTCCTCTAATGGTTTAAGAATTCAACTTCAATAGCAGATAAATGTCTCAGTTCTTCTGAAAAACATTACTGAACTCAGAAAGAAACAGGCATTTTCAGAGTGCAGTTTATCCCACCCAAAAAATTGCTCAGAGAAGTCACCGCTCTAAGTGCTCATTTCACCTTGTGGAAAAAGTGCAAATAATTATCTTTCATTTTTGGTATTCTAATCCATAGCTCTCTGTAGATGATTCTCAGTGTTTGTCCACATTAAATATTTAAATACAATACAAGTCTGAGTCAGCTTTTTAGATGAAGAGAGCAAAACGGATGTTTTGGCAACCTGACTGCTGAGCAATTGCAATCTTTGTTTCAATCCTTAAAAAAATAAATATTGGGACATTCATCAAATGACATTCATCACAAATTATCAAAGTTTATATGTGAAGGTTTACACACCTAATCTCAGCCAGCCACATCCTAATTCTGCAGTAGATGTAGCTTCCTAGCCTTGAAATCAAAGTTTTCTCCGCTGTAATTAGGGGCAACTGGAAAGAGTGGTTGTCCTTGGTGGTTTATGCAGCAGTCTTGAGTCCTTGTCTTTCTGTTCCCTGTGAAATTCTGAATGGTCATTAAGAGGATGGAGGTGTCTGAGTGTCACCAGAGCTTTCCCACTTGTAGCAGTCTTTAGAAATCAACATATCTGTGCCATTTAAACCAGTCAGCAATCTTGCCCCAAAGGCTGATGAGCAAAATAATCTCACAGTTTCTCTCATCGTACTATATTTACTAATGTATTTTCCGTGGGTGATTTGCTGTCATGCATAAACTGCGCAGAGAAGATCTATGGACAAAAGACCTGCTTTTTTAAGTCATTCCCCGTAAGGGGAAGCCTGGTGATCCTTTCCAAACAGCAGCCGGGAAAGCGGGGCCAGAAAATGGCTGTCACATTCCTGCTAGCTGAGAGCAGGGCTTGTCCTCTCTGACTCCTAACTTCCAGTCTGCCAGAGTAATACTACAGAGAAATGTCTTATTCCAGAAGCTGTTCGTGCATTTAATGAGAAGCAACCACAGTCCCAGTAGCCAGCACTGCCTTCCTTAAGGTGATACCCTGGCAGGTTTCCCACGGTAGTTCAGTAGCTTGGCAATTTCTTTTCTAAATTTACAAGCAATCTCCTGTTACATAGTGGGGCCAGCTTCTGGGATATCAAGTGGTTTTTCAGGTGTTGTATTACAAGGGGCTGGAAGCTTTTATTCACCAGGCAATGTACATAACCAGTGTGTGTTCAGATGGCTGTGTCTCCAGTGTTTCTGCTCTAATTCGTTGCTCAGCTTTGCATCTTCCCTTGTCCCTTTCTCTACTTCTGGTTCTCACCTATTAAAAAATTAAAACTGTATGGGGAAGAACAAGGCTTAACTCAAAGAAGTGATGTCTTGCTTAATCACAAGTCCCATGAGCACCTCAAAGGACAGTGTTGCAGAAGGTTTTAGAACTGGTGGCACATCCAAGCTGCAATTTATGACAAGGAAGCTCAAAGTGTAAATGTAGTTCAGAGGACTGCAGATCAGTGACTGGTCCAGGGTGATGAAGAGATTCTGGCTCTAAAATGTTTAGGATTGTTCTTGTGTTGTTAGTATCTGTCTAACTGCTTAGTTGAATTAAGCAAAACATCTGAAAATGATCAGTCCTCCCCTGTAAACGTCACTGTTTCATAAAGGAAGACTCTGACTTACCAAAGATTATAATATATACACATGTGTTTTATCTCTGCAAGATGTTTTCAAGAGGTTGAATAAGCCAGTCTATGTGCTGACACGAACTGTAAGCAGAAGATCAGCTTGAAATATTAGGCCAATAATATGGATAATATACATCCAGTTGCACTGCAATCCATCTCACTAGGTTACCTGGGTCGTGGTTTTGCCAACTGAAGTTAAAGTGCAACATCTGGGATAATCCCACATTTCACATGTTCTTGCTTTGTTTTCTCAGTGCTTTGGAGTTATTTGTAACCCTAAACATTGATGAAGCTCCACCACCACTTCTCCAACTCCACTTCCTTTGAGAGGAAGACAGTAACTGGGCTTTTTCCCAACTTGGTCATTCCAGTGCTATCTAAGGGTCAAGAACAGCTGCGGAAAGCTCTCCCTTGAGCTGTCTCTACACGGGTGGCAGACTCCTCTGTGAGGGTCAGTGGCTATCTCAGTGTGTGCTTTGTATTTACCAAGTCACTCCTTAGAAGAAGACAATTTCTTTCAAAGGCCAGATCGTTTTAAGACCTGTCAGGGTTCCACTCCCCAGGTGCTGCTCACAGTTCCTGTTGTCCTGCTTTTGTTCTGATACAATCGTGCAGGGTGAGTTCTGTACCCCCACACTGTCCTCATTCCAGTTTGTAGGAAAGATCAGATAAATCAGTATAGACTGGACTTCATTCTTGGGAACTCTTGAAGATAAGCCTAATTGTGCACTACATTTTTTTTTCACATGAGTTCATGATAGCAAGCCTGTGAAATAGTTCATGACCTGGCATCCACATTCAGTATATCTATGGTACTGAGAAAAATGAAGTGTTATACCCATGACCTCTAACATGGTAGATAATTCAGATAAAACTTGTAGTGAGCAGAAAAATCTCATTTGTCATAATTCTGGCACAGACTCCGTAGCAGCAGAGAGGCTGATGGGTACAACATGAGCACATTTAAAATCTAATAAATCGTAGCAAGGAAATAGTTGAGTCATGTGTAATTTCCCCCCCACTTTACTGTCGGGAACAGTCTTTATTTCTTAAGCATATCTTATTAATGTGATGTTCAGCAACCAGTTGCAGAAGGAATTTTTAGTTTGACCAGAAAAGCAGGGAGCATTGTAGCATCTTTCCTTGGATTGCCACTGCTCAGGGTTTCCAGTTACTCTTGTTTTCTAGCAAAGCTCCCTACAGAACTGGACAAGGTATTTTTGACACAACTATAGGCTATTTGCAGCCACTTAATGGTTGTTGGTTTGCAATCAAAACCGGGCTGATTGAATTAAAGGGAGGATTATTCCCCTAATGGATTTAATGTAAACTTGTTTGGACAGGTTTACATAAATAAATTTCTAGTAATGCCAATCTTAAGTGGTTAGGAAAAGGTTTCAGATCAACAAAAGTAATTTTTAATTTATCCAAGTACTCATTATAGGCGTTTTTCTGCTCATTTAAAAAGTGAGCTTAAGAATTTGAAAAAAAGCTTAAGAGGTTCCTGTGTGGAAAGGTTTCATTCCAGATGGGGAGGAAGCGTTAACTCCTGGACAATCCACGAAACTATTTGCTTCTGATGTCTCCTCAAAGCAGAGGTTTGGAACAACCAAGACACTTTCTACCATCATCAGTGTGAAATATTAATTTCATTTAAATCCACTGATACTTCTGTTAAGATTTCTGCCCTGAATGTTTTGAGACACATGCAAACAGAGTGGCTCCTTGGAAAGTCACTCCACAATAACTCAACAAGCTTCTCCAGCTTCTCAGTCAGGGTTTTTGCTGGATTGTTTGTCCACAGAAGGGTTTGACAGTCAAACTGATAGAGGGTGCCTCCTCAACTTGGACTATATCACCTGTTCTAAGTGACCATCTTTAGATCCTTCCCTTGTTGAGACAGTTGTATTTCAATATTTTACATTAACAGACTGGGAAGCAAAACAGTCCTTATGCCTTCCCTGGTGCTGCTGGCAAGTCCATCTGGAACTTCATGAAAAGATACTGTACTTGAAGGAGTTTTCTAGGTCAGTTTTAGAAATTCAGGTGAAGATACAGATTGAATCCTACCAGATTCATAACTCAGTGAAGAGTTACCACTGATGCAAAGTGAGTTACTGCAGGAGCAGAAAGACTTGTCCAGCATTGAGTCTTTATTGTATGATGCCTCATGTACCACAACTGACCCCAAACCCTGAGCAGCCACTGTTTGTGGGGCACCTGGATAATGTGGGACATGCCTGGGTCGGCCCAAGCATAGGAAGAGAACAGATCTGTCCAAAGCCACAAACAAAGCCAGTTACACAGAAAAGGTTTGAACTGTAACTCATTAAATTCTCACTTCAGTGGAATAGTCCCTTGGATTGATGCTGCCATTTCCAAGCATCATACAACAGCATGAACCATTTATGACTTATTATAGGCAGACAGGGATAAGGAATAAACACACCAAGGACTCCTCAGTAGTAAAACTCAGCTAAGATAAAACATGTTAAAAGGATGTGTGCTATTGGTGTTGGTATGTCTCAGTGCTTGTGTCATCCGTGGATTGGTTGGCAGGAGGAACCATCTTTTCCTCTGGACACAGTAATATTTGGAGGTCCCATATGGGCAGGAAGGAGTCATCAGTGTTATTGATGAAAGTAAAAGAAGACCCTAATTATTTGTATGGGTGCTGGGAGGATGTTATGTAGCAGTTGCTAAAGAAGCCCCATCTCCAATGGCAGTGGTGTATCAGGGAGAGCCCTAAGCCTGTCCATCTGTCTATCACTCAGAATTAATGGTAATGCAGACAGCATAGGCTGGGCAATTCTTTCCCCTCAGACCCTTACAGCAGAGGTCTGAGAGCAGAGGTCACTTTTTTTGGTTAACAGCTGTAGATGGATTTCTCCTTCCTGATTTTGTCCAGTCTCTTTCTCTACCTGTCTGTGTTTATGTCAGATTCCTTCTGTTCCAGTCTGGGCTTCTGTCCCGTCCCCAGTGGTGAATTTCCTGGTGCTGCATCACCCTCGTCTTCTGCAGGAAGACAGAGTTTCATTTCTCTGAGCTGCCACAATGGCATAAGCCTTGAAGGAAAAAAAAACCACAATTTTTAAAAAGGGGGGAGGAGGAAGAGTAAGAAACTTGACCTGGAGAAGCAATGAGATGATTTAACAACAAGCAGCTTTTCCCTATTTGGTGTCCCAAAAATTTTAGGAGTAGATGAAAACCACAGCATGCAGGTGATCAAACGGAGTACTTTGCCTCCTAAATCAATGAAGGGAAGAAGGACTAGCTGGCATTTGTCACGCCCGCCAATTTGGTGGAAGTGGAATTTGAACCACGCTGCTGGAGATATTGGACAGTTTTCTTTCATCTGGTTGTGGGTCGTGTCACATGGTCACCATATGTGTTGTTCCCCAGCATGCACACACACACCTCTCACTCTGCACAGCTGTCAAAACAAACATCAGCTGCCTTTTTTCAATCCAGGAGAGTTTCAGCTCTGGAAGCGGTGGAAACCCCTTTTCTAACAGGATTTCACATTGCAGATTATCTTTAATCCAATTCATCTCTGACTGATACAGTTTTTGGAAGCCTGTGACCCATCTGCAGAGTTTGCTAGTTGGAAACTTCTGTCAGCTGTGCTGAAACCGCTTTCTCTGCTGGGCTGTAATAACAAGGAAAATCCTGTAATGATCTTCCTCAACCATTGAAGGGCTTTGTTGTGGTCATGAACAAATCTGAATTTACAGCAAGAGCATTAGGTTGTATACAAGGAATAGATTTTACTGGACCTATTGAAGTCATGCATATTAAATTGGGCTCTTCTCATTTCTTCTAGAAATGAATGCCAGAAAAATATGTTTTTGTTGTTGCTGTTTTAAAAGTTGTGCTTAGCCTTAGGATTGCACCAAAAACCAAAAGAGCCCAAGGCAAAATGTTCTGTCACAATGCAAAGAAATGGAGATCTTTCTAATCCCTCAGAAAGAGGAGCCAGTCACAAACTGCTGTCTTGTCCTAGCATCTCTAGGAAAGGGATCAGTGCCACAGTACCGCAATGAGAGAAGGGCTGGAATGTTGGAGACCAATGTGGGATGTAAAATGCAACAAATGTTTTGGGGTCTCTTTTTTTTTTTTTTTTTTTTTCTTTTTGAGGGTACAGCCAGCTACCCCAAAAAGAAACCTAACCCAAAAAGTGAAAAATACTGTGGCTGGAACTTTCCAGTCATGTTTCAGTCCAAGCCTGGTCTGATGGATGAGGTAAGATGCTGTTGGGCAGGAACAGAAGTAGTCTGTGCTGTTGTGCAGTGGCCACAGTAACTCTGCTTATAGCCCACTGGCTGAGTTCGGGACAGGGTTTCTTTGCTCCATTCCTTACTGGTGTTCCCAGATTGGGCAAGGGATTCCTCCTACCTTCAGTGGGCCTGTGAGTAAAACCACAGCAGCTGTGGGAGTGCTGGGGAAGGAAGCAGTGCCAGTAAATGACACACTTCCCTCTGCCTGATACCCTGCCTCCTGCTTTCCAGCAAGGTATTCAAGTAGGAGCCAGGGAAGACAGAAGCATTTGTCCTGAGATGCCACAGTCTCTTTCAAATCTTCTAAAGGCTAGAATTTTCTTTATGTTTTTTTATCCCTGTTGCCATTTAACACTGACTGTTCCTTCTTTAGCCACATTAGCCATGCAAACACCCTTGCTTCCAAATGCTTGCTCTATAGCCATGTTTTTATCCCATTCTTATGACCACATTTTAGAATTTTAGACTATTGAATTTGAGACTTCTGGTAGTAAAGATGACTTGTGTCTCTGACACTGTCCTCTTCATCTTCTTACGGAGGTGAATTCTCTGAGAACAGCGGACTCCTTGTTTTGGTAGCTTTTATTAAAATGATGTATGGGGTTTGTGTGTGCAGGAGGGTGTATATATATGTGTTGATTTATGTTTGCTTTAGAAGAGGCCCCCCAGTTCAAAACCACCCAAAACTGCTGACTTCCAAAAACCAGCATGTAATCGATGGATTTCCTCAGGGTTTAGAAGGGATGAGGAGTGGGGGTCCTTGGCAACAGGGCTGAACTCATGCTGCTGGATTTTGTATTACTACTTCTGTTTGTCTAAAAGGGAAGCCCACAAACCTCAGAAAAGCTCTAGCACACAGAAAGCTGCTGTACAAACCCATCCCAAGCAGAGATAACTGCGCCCAGATGAGCTGGAAACATGATAGGGACATCTACCTTTTTATTAATTCATTGTATTTTGACTTCAGAGATTTTTCTTGCAAGCCACAATCATATTTCTACTTAAATTTTTGTTTTCTTTACAATGAAATAAGATAGCAATGGGTAAAAACAGTGAACATTTTAAAATGAAAATGAAAATGTGTTTTGAAAAAAGAAAAAGTTCTTCCATAGAAGACAAATACTGGAAAATATAAACAGTAACAGAGAGAATAATGGCATAAGGGAATTCAGCAGTTTATTGCGGAACTGTACTAACAACCTAAGAATTCAATTTTTAACAACCATAACATTTAGGTTTCAAGAGACACTCTTGGTGTGATTATTTATCCTGCTTCTTACAATCTCAGGCACTATGGGAGTCTTCTAGAGGGTAAAAGTTTCCCCTACAGAGTAAATCACAGGCAAAGCAGGCAATTCCATTTATACTGGAGAAGCAGAAACTCAGAGACATTAAAGGTGAGACATCTGAAAGTGCTCAAACAATGCCCCCTTTGAAATATTCTTTGACACCATCAGTTAGGACAAGTAACATACCCTTTGAAGATACCACTTAAAAAGCTTTCCCAAATCTGCCAGTAATTTGAACCTCTTCTGTCCCTATCTCAGAGTATAGAATCCATCCCTTCCCTCTCTGGCAGCATCAGCAAGGCAGGAACTACTTTCTCTGTCCCATTCCCAAGGCCATGGCCCACAGCACTGCACTCTACTGCCATGCAAAAAGCCCAGCAAGGTTTTTTTCAGAGCAAGGTTTAGGATCCTCAGGCCAGCAGAAGTGTTTTATCCCTTTTGCAGCATTGGGCAGTGAGATACTTCAGGGTGGTGGCTGCAGGATGGTGGGGCTCGGCCTTGCTGACACAGAGGCCTCCAGCTGGAGGCAGTTCAGAACCATCATACTTGGCTTTTGTGTAATTACCCCTTTGTTTCAGGGATGTCTCAAACCTGGAATGGCATGGGAAGCCTTCTTCCCTTGGCTGCTTCCCTCCCCCAGCCCATCCGAGGAGGGCTTTGCATTCTTTGGTTGCTACAGTGCTGTGTGACTGTGTGTGTGCAGCTATTCCTGTGCTAACAGATATGTCAGGAGAGAAACCTCCTGTTAAGTTAAAATGCAACCTGGAGAGGCTTCCCTGCAAGATTGTGTATGTTTTCCTTAAGATAAGGCTTTAGAGGGATAATATCATTCCCTGCAAAAAGATTTTTCAGCTCCCATGACACCTGAAGCAAACAAACATCTTGTGGCCCAGCATTGATAGATGCAACATTAAAAGCAATTTGATATCCTCTCCAAGGCTAAAAGGAAAGAGCCTTCTCACATGCTGTACCGAGGGACTCATGATGAAGGAGTTTTCCTCTTCTAGCTCTGGGATTCGTTCTGCTGTCTTCCATTAATGTAAGTTTGCTGATGGGGAGGGAGTTGCACCACTGAGAACATGAAGAGAATGAAGCTTTCTGTTGTGACAAGACCTGGAGGAATAGGACGTGAAAAATGTTCCCTTAAAGAACTGAAAATTTCCTTCAGACACAGAGAAATCCCTTCCATATCAACCTTCTGCTCCTTTGCTCCTCACTGAATGTCAGTAGTTCTGCACATACATTTATCTTCTGTCTTCATCTTACCCTTCAGCCACTCCATGCTCCCAGGCTTGACCTGTTGCTCCTTTGTGGGAAGAGAGCCTGAGGCACAGATTCTTCTCCATCCTCATCGCTACTGCATTTGTAGATGTGGGCTCATGCCAATTCATCTGTTTCTATGGATATATGAAGTGTCTGGAAATGGCCTCCAACTCCTAAAGCTTTTCTTGTTACTCTGCTCCCTAGATTGCTCTTGTTCCTGTCACCATGAAGAACTTCTGTTCTGCTTCCCTGAACTTTCCAGTCTCTGGAAGTCACTGTAGCCCTTTTTCCTTGGTTATCCAGACTCAAAAGATCATTGAGTTCTCTCAGACAACCCCTGCAACTCTTCCTGCATTGCAGGATCTGGCCAAAGCACCATTCCTGAGTGAAGGAGCACCTCTGCTTAATTAAATGTTTGACTAGATAGTGGAACTCCTTGCCATATGATTCCATAAAAGTGAAAGGTTTGTATAAGAGTTGGGCAAAATTCATGGAAGAAAAATCCACCAAGTCCTTTTAAATCCAAAGACATTATCACTAGCTCCAGAATCACCTGGACTTCTGATTTCTGATATTTGAAGAAATGTTTTAGAAAATCAGAACTGTGTTTGTTTTGGTCCACGACTCCCTGGTAGCTCTCTGTACATGGATGCCGTGGGTGAAAGCAAGTATTGGTAGATTGGCATCAGACCTGAGCAGCTCCAGGTGAGACACCCACTTGCAGTTCCTTTTGCAATAATCCTGCCCAAATCCTGCTCTTGCTCTCTTTACCCCACTGACTTTCAATCTCATCTATCAGTGTGTTGCAAGAATCTTCTTTCCCTACAGCCCCCTTCCAGCTTTCTGGTTCTGCTTTTCTTCTTTTCTTCCCACTCAATCTCTCCCCCACATCGTGCTTAATAGTTGGGGGAGAAAACAGTTCCTTATCATGTAAATCTGCAAAACCTCTTAGGGTTCAAGACAATTTACATCACAGAGGCCGTGCACCTTAAAGCAATCCCGACCCCTGCGGGGGGAGCTCACGGAGGAAGTTACTCATTTTGTGGTTCAGTCAGTTTGCCCAATGATTTCACATTTCAATCCACAATTTGCTAACCTCTCCTTTGGAAACGCGGATGAAAATCTTGCGGAGTTCAGTTTGGGGTTTCTGGATTGTAGTCCCTGCAGGTGACTTTTACTTTTCAGGCTGTTTGGCTGCTCCTTTTCCCCGGGGGCCGTATTCCTGCCTCCGCAGAAGCCAATTGTGCAACACAGGGTGCAGTGATTTACAGTCTGCCTTTGCACTGACTCACTCAGGGCTGGATTCAGGGCCGAGGTGCAGGACACTCCTCGTTGTTTGCCAGGGAAGCCAATCCTTTCCTACAGTTGCAATGCCGCCGAGGAAGGGCTGATAAAAATCACTGCATTGTTCTTCCCTGGGATCCCTAAAGACAATGTGTTGGGGAGGAGCTGCTGAAGGTATCTTTTACCAGTGAGTAAAGGAACTAGAATAAAAGAGCCGTGGAAGCCTCTGCCTAAAGCTCAAATTGAAGCTTGTTTCCATCCTGCTTTATTTTGGAGGCAATTAAATGTTTACTTTTGGTTTCTTGCTGTTCACGATACTGGGGGATGAGGCGACAGGTCAGTCAGTTAAATGTACACTTGAGCCCTCTTTATTCCCTTATATTTTCTTTATGCTGTCATTTTGTTGCCTAATTCATGGCAGGAGCTTTCTGGAACTGGATTTGTACTATTATTATCTCAGGGTACAGACTGGACCTCTAAAACTTTCCCAGAGTAGCTAATACCTGTTGATGTTGATGCAAACCTACAGACTTTTAAAATGCTACCAGTTCTTAATGGATATTCAGTTATATTTCTTCTTACAAATACAAGTAATTTTCCTTCAGATGATTAAAAAAAAATAATACTAATACAGACATCAGTAATTACATCTGGGTCAACTTTCACCTGAAATATCTTACAGCTGGAGTTCAGGATACAGGTTCTGTTTCCTGCTCATAGTGTGCGTATTAGATCTATCAGACAGTCTACCAGGAATTCAGCTACTAAACATTTGAGAAGTGTAATATGGCATTAGGAGATCTTTTCAAGAACAGCCAGTTAACAGGAAAGGTCTGGAACACTTTGTTGGGGGAAATTGTGATTCCTAAAAACCTCCAAGGGTTCAAAGGATGACTGGACAAGTCCATGGGAAAAAAAAAAAATCTAACAAGAGCTACTAAATGCAAAGCAAATAAGCCTGGTACAGGGAATACTTGCAGGCTGGTGGGTTTCAGAAGTGCTGCTGTATATGTTCTCTGTTTTTATTATTTTCCTCAAGATGTCTGTTGTTCCCATTTAGAACTGTCACCCTTCACTCCCATCCCACAAAACCCAAGAGTGATACTTTACAAAGAAAGTTTAAAGAAGAAGAAACTCAGGAGAAATAACCAATTACAGACATAATAAATTAAAGAATTGATCAAAATACAATTTTTTTTAAACCCTATGAACAGAAATGCAGAGAAGGATGCTGAAAGGGACACTTCTTATGCAGCACAAATCACTCCCTGACATTTTCCAAGGAGCTACAGCAGCAACCTAGGACTGGAGATGGGTGGGACTTCACAGAAAACACTGGTCTGACAAGGCAACTCTTCTGTGTCCATCCTGCTGAGCTCATTGTCACAAACATTTCATGAGATTCCAGACTTCAAACCCATTTTACTGGAGGGAAACTAGCTGCAGGACATTGTGACTGAATAACCTATTTCAACCTCATGACTCATAGATTGGTTTTTGCCTTGTTTTTTGTGGGTTTTTTTTTTCCTTCTGTTGTTCTTAGAAGATGAGCTTTTGTCTGACACCAGCTCAAAAGTGATTTAACTTTAGTTTAGTTAAGACTGACCTCATCCTATACTTGTCCAGCACTGGTTGCTGAATTAAAGACCCTTATTCTGAACATATTCATATGTGATATGCATTACAGACATCCTTTAGCCTAGAGCAGGAACCTCATTATTGGCAGGAAAAGTCTATGGGCTTTCAGGGAGACATTTTCAGAAGAAATGTTTGCCTTAAACTTATAATCTGCTTAATGGCTTTTTTGTCCATCTGCCTGTGTCCTGGGTTTGAAAACACAGCCCTGAGTGTAGGTATTTATGTGGCCCTTTTGATGTGTGCTGCTGACCTGTGAGCCTCACCTCTTGCAAAGAAGGGGTCCCTGCACCTGCACTCCTGGCAGATGTGTTCTGTAGGTGAGGGAAGGCAGAGGGAAGGCACCAGACCTTGCAAATACAGCTGGTTTATCCCAGCACTGGTTCAGTGGGGCAGCTCTGCAGGCAGTGGGGGCATGACCCAGCTGGAGAGACCCACGGCTCTACTGCAGGGCTGGGAGAAGTATGAGCGTAGTTCTTTGCACTCAGTCGAGCCAGCACTGGAGAGGAGCTGTGTGAGAGGGTGCTGGGGGATGCAGCTGGGCCATGCTGGCCTGAAGGCGGTGCCTGTGGCTTTGGTGGACTGGGAACAAAAGGAGGTACTGAACATGGATAAATCAGGAAAGCAAGGCTACCTGCCTTCCATTTCCACCCATACTTGAGAGTCTAAAGCTGAGCAAAAACATGAAAACTCCTGATTCAGGCCAAAGCAAAATGAATGGAAGCAGGGAAAGCAATGGGAGGCAGATGAGTCATCTCTTTTATAACATCTCAGGGATGTTATCGCATGGTGGCTCCCAACATGGAGTGCCAGCAGCAAGTTAAATTGGACAAGTCTCCCAAATCATAAATCTAAGTTTTGAATGGCAGTAAAGTGTTGCTGTCTTCATATCTGGGCACTGAAGTGCAGGTCATAAGAGGCTGTAGTGCCTGTCCACTACTTCTTTAAAATTAGGATTCCTGTGTTGTTTCTCATTGTCCTCAACTAACCCTATATGCAAAAAAAAAAGGTAGAGCTGTTTCAGGATACAGGTAGGACCAGCCAAAATGGAAAAGAAGTCAAGGAAGCCAAATTAGAAATAGAGAGCTTTGGAATTTCAGCCAAGTTCCAGAGAAATCCCTGGCAAAAGGTTTGGTATTGGCTCCCTTAGAAAGGTCTGAATATCTTGAAGTTGAAAAGTCTGAAAAAGTAATCCAGAATATCTTGGTGCAGAGCAAGGTGACAAAATGAAGGATGCATTGCTCTGTAATTACCTCATCAAAGTGCTTTCAAATGACTGTGGTCTCAGTTGCACTTCCAAAGCCAAAGTAGGGATTAGGACCTCTGTTTGCTTGGATTTTGTGCAATAGGAAGAGTCTCTGCCCTGCAGATCCACTATATAGGGACTGGACTTCTATATGAGGGCTGAGGGAAGGTCAGCTGAATACCAGGCAAGACTCTCTCAACCAGAGGGAGCAAAACCAAACCCTCATGGGAGAAGCTGAGTTACGCAACAGGGACCGGACCTGTGAGAAGGTACTGAAATTGAATCCCTGAGACTTTTGCTCATCGGCCTTAGAAAAACACTTGTGTTGGAAGGCTCCGCATTTAATTGCTGGGGAAACATGATCAGAGCAGAAAGGAGATTCCCAGCCTCTGGCTAAACTGTTGGCTTTACTCAGTGGTTTCTATCAGCCATGTGGGTCTCAGAAAGTTCCTTTCAGGTGCATCTTTCCTGAAAGATTAAATGCCTCTGTGCAGATTACAGTGCTGGGGATTAATTGCCCCCTGAGGCAGAACAACTGATCTCTTAGGCCATGTGCACAGAATGCAAACCACGTATAAAGCAGGAAGCAGAGAGGGTTTGCTACACAAAACCATTGGGAAACATATTGTTTAAGGATAATCTAATCTCTTAAGGAAGAGAAATAGGGAAGGAGTACAGAGCAAAGTCTGTCCTAGGCAATAAGAAATAAGTGGTCTTAGAAAGACATCCGAATTCCAGTTGCTGCAGGAATTTGGGCTTAATCCAATTCTACTAAAGTTGATTGAAAACTTGTGAATGTTGCATCCTCCATGCTGCAAGAAGTGAAGAGCTGTTTGAAAGATGGGAGACGAGTGGGAGTAAAGACTGGTGAAAATAAGAGAGAAGCTGGAAGTAAGAAAGTTTTCAAACTTGAGGAGACTTGAAGGGTCTGGAATTGAGGATACCAGTTTGGACAGTTACCAAGAGAGAGTAACTGCCTCACTATTTTGATCATAATCTTGCTTACGAGTCTGGTGTGACTGCCCTCCCTTCCCCAAATTTATTTAGGTTTACTGAGAGCAACTTCTTAGATCCCATCTGTTAACTGGCTACATCAACTTTTGTGCGAACCCTCGTGCAGCTCTGTGTAGTATTTCAGCCTTGATAGGTGCTTCAGGTGCCCTGTCCCACAGGGTGCATCAGGCTGTTGCTGGGCTGGGGCTGCCTGAGCCCCTTTACCTGGTCAGATGTGGAGGTGAACCCAGAAAAGGTTCTGCCTGTAGGACAGAGATCCAGGGGCAGGAAGATGCGGGCAGATGAGTTAGATGGTATCAAGAGTTCACTCGCAGATTAAATAAACCACCATGATAATACAGCAGGACTTGTGGTTCTGGCAGACAGCACACTTCTCACATGACACTGAGTCACTTAGGGGGGTTGTTTTCTTCCCGTTCATTTACCTCTCATTTAGCGCTACTGGTGAGTAAATACTGAAATGGGATTCTCAGGGTGTGATCTTTACAAAGGCCACTGAAACACTTCCTCCAGAGATCCCTGATTGGAGACAACTGGGGCTAGAGGGGGAGGAAGTGTCCTGTTTGAACTTTTTGGTGAAAAATGCAGATTCAGTGACACCAAACTGTAAATTAATTTCATTTTTTGTTGTAGAAGGGGGAAAAAAAAGAGAAGTCAAAGCAGTTCTTCTTGTTTCCAAATTGAATGCTTGTGTTTTCACATGTGAAGAGACTTTTCATGTCAAAGAATATCTTTTATTTCTTGTTTGAAATCTTGCAATAGAAAAGAAAATATTTTGGCTGATTTTTTTCCCCATTTCATCAGATACTTGAGAAAGTAATTTTAGATTAAGCCAACTTTTTCTTTCAGTATTTAATTTGGAAGAGGGAGGAAACTGAAACACCCACCATTCCAACAGTTCAGATTAGAATGCAAATATTCTATTTCCATGGATCTGCCAATCCTCATCGCAGGAGTCCGGAGCCCTCTGCACAGTTACTGGGGAGGACAGGACAAGCACCTGGCCAGTGCACTGAAAAATGAGTGTCTGGTGCCCTCTACGGGTCCATCAAACCGGTGGGCCTGAGTCTGACCCCCGAATTCCATTTATGCCTGAAAATCAGATTTAGGAGATTGTGAATTAAACAGATTACCCCTCTGAACAAGAAAAATCGATGAATGATTTGAAAGTTTTTCTTGAAACAAAAATTTGCAACTGAGTTTTAAAAATGTATCTTTCACCCCAGAATGCAGGAGCATTATTTTTTTGGAAGACAAGAGCTAAAAAAAATGAAATGGTTGTCTTTGAATCAGGTTTAATATAGCATGAATGAAATGAGACAGGTCTCTCGCGGGGAAACAAGGCATCAGGATCTTTCTCAGGATATTCCTCTTAAACTAGCCCTGTACAGAAGGTGTGAAGTCCCTCTATCTGCATGCCTGATCTGGCTTAATTTCCTCAGCAGAGCCAGTGACAAACCCGACTTTCCGAGCAGGCTGTGCCCAAGGGCAGCCTTTTGTATTTAGCAGCTGGAGTCGGTGTGTCTGTGCTGGCTGCGGTGCTGGAGCCCCCGAGAGCTGCTTCAACTCGACAGTGTAGGAACAGCTCTGGTTTGCAGTAAAATACTCGAGGCTGAGGGAGCTGAGAGATACTGAGGGACTCCTAAGGGTATTTTTGCAAATCAATTTACAAAGGTGCCAGAAATAACATGGAGTGCTGGCTGGGATGAGAGCAATTTTTGGGACTGAGACTTCCTGTGCAGTGCTGATAAAATAAACTCTACTTACCTTTCCCTGCTTCCTTATACCGATGTGGCTTGTTACAAAGTTCATCTCTCCCAGCCCTTCTTTCTCATTTATTTCCTCCAGTGAATATGGAGCTGGCATGGGAAATTTAATGGGCAGACTGGAAAACTGATGTTCTCTATGCTCAGATCTGGCAAAGCCCAAATTACAAGCAAGTATAAAACCTTCTCTGTTCAGATTTTGATTTGTGTGTCTAAGACCTGTGATCTCACTGGTTCCCATTCAGGGTCCATGGAACAACCAGGCTCTTCCAAAACATGGGTTATGGAAAGATAATGAATAGGAAGCCAAGGGCAGAGTGTGGACCTGAGCCTGGGCAGGAGAAGGGTCAAGACAGAGATAGTGGTGAGCCCAGTGCCTCTTGCAGGCAGAGGATTCCCTGACTGGGCTCACGGTGGCTGCTCTTTCCTGTCTGAGTTGTAGCAAACCTTTCACAGCAAAGTGACCCAAATCCCCAAACTCTTGACGGCATCTAAGCTCTGTCAGCCTGTGGGGATCCCGTTGAATTTCTGTGGCTGCAGCCCATCTTCATGTTGCCAGCAGCAAATTCCCATCATCCCATGCTTTGCCAGCACCAGTCCTGAATGGAAGAGATTGTATATTCACCTAGAATTGAATTTTTTTAATTTGACAGAAAGCAAAAGAGGTGCATATAAAGTCAAACTTACAGGGCCTGATTGATTGGAAAAGAGAGGGAAGGGCAAAAAGTCTTAGGTGCAGTTTACCTTGTAAAGTATGTGTTTCCCTGCTGGTAAGGTATGTATATGAGTTTCTCTCCAATTCAAAGCAAGCTCTGTTCATCTCTTAAACTCCTGTGTTGCCAGGATGGGCACTTTAGCGGGGAGCAATCCATTCTGTGAGAGGGAGCAAGGAAGAGCAAGATGCAGCTGACCAGAGACATTTCCCTGTCACAGGTTGCTGGGTCAGATGGTGCAGCTCAGAGCTGGGTTCCTTCAGAAACACACAGACCTCAGTGCCTGGAATGGTTTGCAAATGATTTAATCAGATCCCTCGTGTGTCACCGACTGATGGATCCCACCTTCAGCTGACCTGAATCATATGAGAATTCACCACTTCCCGTGGTAGTTTGTCCTAAAATTAATCATCCTCTCCCTTCAAAATGTGTCTTTTATTTCTCAGCTTCTGGCTTTGCCTTTCAGGCACAGACTGTAACTATGCCTTTCTCTGCTCCCTGAAAGGGTCTATTCACCTGAGGTGTTTTCACTAGGTGAAGATTTTTTTTTTCTAATAGACTCAATACATTTTGATAACCCATGAGACTATAACTTAATTGTAAAGAAGGGTTTCATCTATCCCTTTACTTATGGTATTGTGTTTTACCTATCCAAAAAACTCCTCCAAACTGATATGTATTTTCATTATTTACACAAGAATTGGTCTTGGTATTTTACCAAGACCACACAAAGAGAGAACCACCTGCCTTCGTAGCTGTCTGTTCCTCTGTTGATCTAGTCAGGTAAAAGTGATATATTTAGTCTCTTTCTGTTTTATCAGTGCATCCTCTCTAGACTCTTCTACAGATTGCAAATAACTAATCTTTGCATAAAACATGCCTTTATTGATGTGTTGTAATGGCATGATGTGTTGTAATGTATGTGGAATGCTGCATTTTGCACAAATACATACCCAGACTTTGCCCATTGCATTTGCCAACCATCTCTCCAACTGATTACAGGTTTGCTTATCAAACTCTCTTTTCCATAAAACATTCTTGATTGGCATTAGTTTTATTTTCAGGCTTCCATTCTTTCATTGCTTTTCAGCTGAATCATCTATCAACTTCTCCATTCTTTTGCCTGTGCTAATTTCAGGGTCCCTGGATGAAAACTGGCAGGGTAAGCCACCTTTTCTTTCTGAAACTCCCCCTGTGCTTACTATGTCAGTCGTCTTGAATTTCTTAGCTTTTTAGGACATGCTAATCATGTACTGACATTTGGCTAAGTCTTTGGGAGTTTACATGTGCACATAGCCCAGACAGGAGGTGAATCCTCTTTCTCCATATTGCTGTGCTTCTTTTGAAGTGTTCCAAATCCAGAGCTAAACTACTTGCTGAATATTTTTTTCTTTTCTCAGTTGTCTCTTATCAGCAATTTTACACTCTGCAGTCAGGTAACAGACAATTGTTAGAAATGCTGTTATCACTTTCTTGCTTAAGCATTTGTCTTTGGCTTCCAATCTGCCAGCAGTAACTTTCCTGATACCTCTTGCCTCCTTTATCAGTTACCTGCAGTTCACAGCTTCTAAGTGATGTTTAATGCTGATATTTTTTCTTCTAAAATGACTTCATGTAGCTATTTCTATTACTACTGGGGTTTTGTCTAAATTTGGCTTTTAGCCAAAACTGGCCTTGTTCCTTGATTGGGAAATTAGTGGTTTATTAAAATATAAATAAATAGAGATGAGGAGGTGGTTAATGATGCAAAAATTGGCTGAAATGGTGATCCCCTTAAAAAATAAATCCTGTGCCAAAAAAAATATGTGGAGTCAGGTCAGAAAGACCCAGTCTCAATAACTGTGTTAGGAGAATGTGAACATGCAGAGATAAGAAGTTACTGCACATCCCAGGTTGTTTAGGGAATAGCTTAATAAGCATAAGCCTTTGATGGGAGGCAGTGAAAGAGGAGAGGAAAGCAGCACAGTCCATCTTCAAGTTCAACAAAAGAATTGCAAATGTTGCAACTGCAACAACTAATCTGTTCAGGGCCTGCTGTACCTGAAGTGGATCTTCTTGGCAGATTTTTAATTTTTATTTTAATAATGCAAATCAGCAGTACAGGTTTATAAAAAGTTCATCTTTGTCTGGCAAACCTGTACTTTTTTATCAGAGTATTTGGGTTTTAGGGAAGTGTAAAATCACAGTGTCTTGCAATGAAACCTGCTTAGGTAATCAGTGCAAAGTTGTCTTGGAGAGAGGTACTGCTGTTGGGCTGAAAATGCTCTCTATTGGAGCAATGAAAACAAACAGCTTTAAGATGCAGGTAGGGGGTTTTTGTGGGTCACTGAAGAGTTCAGTCTAGATCCAGGTTCTCGACTTGTAGAGCTGGTTTTAAAAGTGACAAAAAATTTTTCAAGATCGTTATGTGTTCTTGGTCATGAATTCTGTTGTAGCCTTCAGCTGGGAGATGGGATCATGGCTGGTAAAGACAGACATGTTGCTAGAAAGAAAACACAGGACAGAGAGAAGCAGGCAAGCAAGGAAGCAGGCTGTGGAGAAAATAAATTTGAGACCGATCTATTTAGTAGGAAACTTAGGGAAAATAAATTTATTCAGAAGCAAGACTGGTGGAAACATAGGAGTGTTTCCAGAGGGATCATTCTGGCGCATGAAATGACCCAATGGGATGCAGAGAAAACCCCCATAACTAAAGTTTTGAGGCTGCTTGTGCAAAAGGCATCATCTTATGGACTAAAGAAGCAATTAACTCCTCTGATCTTGAAGGTTTTTTCTGAGCTTGACAATTCTGTGAATCTGTTGTGGCTGTATCTGGCATTGAGACCAAACACTGAATTCCTAATACTGGCAAACTGGAGACAGTTCAGAGAAGAGCAAGGAAAAAAAAACTATTAAAGGAGCAGAATTGTTGTTTTACATGACTAATAGCCCATGCTGAGTCCAGCAGAGTTACTGTGTGTTCACACCCTGAGTGACTGAGAGCACAGCCTGGGGCTCTCCTCTCCTCATGAGTTGTTAGTTCCATGCACAGAAGACATCTGTAGGCCCATTTAGGTGTTCTTCTCTGTCCTGGGCCAGCGTTACAGTCAGTGAACCTCCAGTCCACAGCATTACAGAAATACAGGCAACAAAGGTTATTCCATGGGAAGGTTTCCTGATAGCGTGATGTATTCAGGGGATGGATGTTCCTGGAAATGAAGGGGTAAGGAGTAAATGCCATCATTAAAATGGCATGATAAGGATTCTGAGTTATCAGGAGAGGCTGGTGGATCTGTTCCCTCTATTTCAGTAAGCTGTGCCTTGGCACTGCATGATCTGCAGGTCCCTAGAGAGGCTGGTGGTTTGTATTCCCTGACTGCTGTGCAAGGACTGGAGAGTCAGTATGGAGTGGCATACTCATACAAGACCGAGTTTTATAATCCCCCAAGACATCCAATACTTATTTCTGATCTAAACCTGCATTCTTGATTTTGTTCCATCTGTTTGCCTGTTCTTACTGCACTGTATCATTACTCTTAGCCTGGGACAGCTTGGGATGTTCTTCTGTCCTAGCCAAAGTTTTCAACATTGTGGCCCACAGCTGATGTCTGCCTTAAGCAGAGGTTTATAGAATTTCTTCAGTCTTTCAACTCTGCTGTGTCAGAGTGGGCCATCACAGATGGTTTTGAATTTGCTGTTAACTGACACATGCCCAGATTTTTCTGAAGAGCAGAGGAGGATTTGGCAACACTCCGGGATCTCAGTCGTGGAGATCTCATCATGCCCTTTATGCCAGCCAAGACTCAGAGGCATTGCAAGAAGGATTGACCAGACCACTTGCCATGACAGCTATAAATTGTCCTGTCTTTTCAGGCAGACAAAAGAGCAGTGACAACTGTATTGTAGGCATTTGCTTTTGTGTGCAGTCGGATGTTGCCTTCATTCCAGACACACTGAATTCATCTCCCCAGGGCTGCCCTGGCTGGTGCTCAGTGCTCATGCCTTTCCAAGGCAGCACATTGCCAGGGTAGCAGTTTCTTTACCCATGCCAATATCACATTGTCAACTGCCTTTAGACGCTTGCTACCAAGACCTTTCTTCCCCTGCTGCTGGTATTCGGCCTACTTAAGCAACTAGTAATGATCAGAACATTTCTGAGTGTATGTACAACCAACAAATGATTGTTAGAAGAGGACAGATTGCAGGCCAGCAGCTCTGTGAATTTTTGTCCCATGAGAATGGCTGCAATGGACCAGATCACAGTTCCATCAATTCCAGGATTCTGTTTCCAGTCGTGGCTCAGAGAAGGGAACTAGTAAAGGACTTGAGAAAAGGTTGAGTGTGTAATACAGCTCTCCCTAATGCATTCCTGACCTCTAACTGTTATCATTTTGATCCTGCTAAGGCAGGCACAGGCTGGTGGCAACCACTGTGGATTTCTCTTCTATAAAGTTGTTCACCCTCCCCTTGAGTCTCTGTAAATTCCCGGTGTCTGCAATGCCTTGTAGTTCATCTATCTTCTGTATGCAGAGACACCTTTTTTGACATTTCTCTCTTTGCCTCTAATAATGACATTTACTGTTCTTTAGTGTTTGTAGTGTCATACTCCACTGGGTAACAAGTCAGAGACACATCTGAGTCACCACAAAGTGATGTGCACCTGCACAGAAATCTACGCTGGGGTATCAGTGTTTACCCCTCCAGCTCACCCACCCAGAAGAAAAGACTACTGACTTCATATTTGCTAAGTCATATTTGCTGCCTATAATAGATCTGCAAGACACTTGTGTAGCACTCTCCCAGTGACCACAGTCACTCTCCAACTTCAAATATGCCTCAGATATTCCCTCTTTGCTGATTCTGTCTGCAGTGTGCACCATCCCAAAAGGAAATAAATCAGAAGGGCTCCCCAGGGTTGTTCTGGAACACCAGAAAGAGAACTGCAGAAGGCATTGTCTCTTTTTCCTTTTTTTTTTTTTTTTTTGTGTAATCTTGAGAACACTTTGTAATTTTCTTTCACACAAGCAAGGAGAAATAAAGGGGAATTGTATATATAGTGTTAAACATTTCCTTGATTGAAGCATTCATGGCAAGACATGGCATCTGTAAGTGCCATGCTCTTTTCAGTAGAAAATTTTTACCAGGATTTTTCTGTATCAGTTTGCTGACTTATCTTTAAAGAAACAGAGGGTAACAGATCTTTACCTTGGCTGTGTGGACACTGGTGGATCTCTGCCAAGCTGTATCTGTTGAGAATCATTAGGTATCAGTTAATTGTGGCCTTGAATGAATAGTTCAAGCTAGAAATAGATCTTTTTCAAGAAGAAAACATGAACTTTTTTTTTCATGGCCTGTAGATGTATTGATCTATTCAGGGGGCCTTCACAAGGAGTTCAAGGAAGTACAGTACAACACAAGCAATAGAAGCAGTGGGAGGACTGACAATAATCCACAAGTTCTATCAAGTGACAATGAATATATGTCTGTATGGGACTCATGGAAACACAGCTTGTGCTAGTCTATCTAATAATAATTTAGATGTAGACTGTGGAACTCAATCCAAGGAACATTTACTGTGTTACTGTCTTTCATGATCACAGTGTAGCTGTACTCCTGTGTATGTGTAGACCCTATAATTTTTCTAGAAAGAAATACTTAATTTAATGAATTCCATCATCTTTATAGGCAGCATCCTCATGGTTTGTTTGGATGTTGTTTTCAGTCCTGAAGATCTTATTTGTTCACTCAGCTGGATTGATCATAGCAGTGCAGTATTGGAAATTTGAGCTGTGCTGTGATAAGCATATGATGTCACTTCCCTGTTTAAAAGACTGTAATTGTCATGATTTGATTTCTGGAGTGCATAATACATTTAAAAATCACTTTTAGGGTCAGAATCTTAACTGGTATAAAATTATGAGGCTATGTTATCTTAAATATATAATAGACAGCCAGGAAATACCAGATAAATACAGCACTGACAACTAAAATAAGAATAATTCTGTGAGCTTTAGGCCTCCTTTTAATCCACAGCACTAGTCCAACATTTTGCTGAGATTTTTTCAAAGCCATATGGGTCTCATTTTCTTCTCACATATCCTGCTCACATACAGATGCAACACCACTGAGTTCAGTGGAGTTGTGTTTTGATTTAAACAGGTGTCAGATCTCAGCCTAGAAAGGCACTTAAGCACGTGCTTAACTTGAAAGCAGGAATGTGCTAATACAACTTCTGATCTGACCTTGAAAATGTTGGCTATCTGCTTGAATGCTTGCTATCATAAATGAGAATCAGAAAATAATTACTGTGTTTCAGCCACTCAAGAAATCAAATAATTGCTCTAAAATCGTTGCCATCAATCCATAAGGAAAACTGTTGTTTCAGCAAACAATAGTAATATTTGGAGTTAATATAAACTGGTTAATGTCAATTTAAAAAACACCCTTCAGGAAGAAGGAAATGTACTCAAATGGTGCAATTTCTTGAATGGCATGTTTTATCTTTTTTGATCTTTTAGAAATGACATTTCAGTTTGAATTTTAATGAAACTTGTAATTTTTTAAAAAAACTGTTTCTCTCCATTTTTGGCAAATTAATATACTGTTTGCTTCCAGAGATGACAGATTGTCATGGAAAGATTTTAAACTTAGCTGAGTAGTGAAATATCACACAAGTAGAATAAAGTAAAACTAATAGGTGTTCTCTCCTAAGCATCTCCAAAAAATTCAGCAATACCTAGTCAAAACCTGCTTTTTTTTTGGAAATTCATAAATTAGCCATTCGGATTTTGTCTTCCTTTTAGTTAAGACAACATGCAGGGTGCAGGCTAAAGGTATTTGGTGATCCAGTCTCCACACACCATTAGCAAATCCTCTGTGCCAATATGAATATAAAATATTGAACAAATATAAAATATTGCAATTATGTAAATGTATAAAGCATAATTGAATTTCAATGTAGAATTATGTAGAACTGAGGTGGATTTTTCAACATTTCAAAAAGAAAATATAGGAATTAAACAAACCAACCTTTGCCTCTCTTTTTTTCTAAAAGATATGCTTAAGGTGAAAAATATATTTCCCATGTGACTAAAATTTAAACATTAATGGTTTTATGGGAACAGGTTTTTGGGGGAATTTGTTTGGTTATTTTGGTTTGTTTCTTTTTTGTTTGTGAGTTCCTCTGTGGATAAATAGACTGTTCCATTAAATTTTGGGTGATGAAGATTAGGGTCAAGGTGGTAGCACTAGCCTGGTGTCATCCAGTGAAAGAGCCTAGGCTGAGCCCATAAAACTGGACAACATAAAATGCAAGCTCAAAGTTTTGATAGAAGTGTTAGAAGCATGCTCAGTGCCCTAGTTCATCATCTGAGACTTTATAACACTGATATGCCAGTTTATGGTTCTGACCATAATTCTCTAGAGAATGCAAAATTTAAGCCCTGCTCTGGAGGAAACCAAAAACCTCCATATCATGAGCATCACTAGGGCTTCACCTTGAGTTCTGTGAGTGAGGAAGCTCCTAGTGCTCCATTGTATTTCAGTGTGGGATGAAATAAAAGGAAGAAGAACAATTTAAATACATCACCACATTCAGAGGGCTTGTTTACATAGGCACTGTCTTTAGTCTCTGAAGAGGGAGGAGTTAAAGGGAGCAATAATTTAAATATTTAACATCAGTCAGCAGAGCTCACTGCTAGGAGGATAAGACTGTAGAACTATCACATGAGGGGTTGCCTTTTGCTGATGGGAGTACCCCTACTGCTCAAAAGGCTCCCCCAAATGACCACTGTAAAGCCTTTCTGGTTTACTGTGATGGGTGTATTTTTGAGCTTCTAGAAGGCAATTTGCTATTGGGGGATGGGGAATGGATGCCCAACAGTCACTGCTGTGCTGTAGGGACCAGGCTGGACATGTCCTTGCAGCAGGATACCCTGATGAAATGCTGCCCCTTGTGCTGCACAGGCTGGGGACCAGCGTCCAGGGAGGAGTTGACAAGTGGGCACAAAAGCAACTACAAACCTTGTTATGTCTCAGTGCAAGCTTCTGTCTCAACTGCTGTGAACACAGCTGTGCTCATCTGGGCTCCCAAGTGCTCTTACGTGCAGCAATTCAGATCACAGGAAATGGGGAAGGAGTGGATACTGTATTTTTGTAGTTTGTGTACAGTCTCACAGCAGGATAGACTTTGGTTTTCATATGTCAGTCCTTGCTGCATGAACATCTATCAACGGACATGTCCCTGCTTCTGTATCTTAGAGTCCAAACAACACAAGGAATATTTTAGGTGTGGTTCAATGCTGTCAGTACCTTTGGGACATTCTGGTTGGTTGCCTGTTGGCAAGCCCAGAGTGCCTGGCCTTTTCACCTTTGGTCTTCCTCCAAGAAAGGCAAGAAGGCAGCTCCATGTGCCAGGCATTAACCTGGGAGCCTGACCAGAGGAGAACATGTCCCATTTGTGCAGTTCAGTGCAACAGAAAAACATCTGTCTGTCATGTCACACAAGATAAGGTGATTTGTGAGTCTGCCTACCTCAGGTGGATTCAATTTTTGATCTTGGAAGGAACCCAAGCTCAAGAGAGCTGTGTGTATACTCATCTGTCCAGCCTGCAGAGCACGCACTGAGCAACTGGCTGTTGCAGAGATCCTGTCTCTTGGATCCTTTGTGGAGGTGCTTGGAGACTCACAGCCCCTCCCCACCCTCCCCTCATCACTAACAATAACCAGACACCCCTGTTTGCCTGCATTATCTACAAGGAGATACCTCAATTAAACTGAATGTTTCCCATTATTTAGGCTGATATGGAAGTTTCTGTTGTTTCAGCCTCATAGTGATTCAAGTGTGCAATATTTTGTTTCTCATCATGGGTTTGTTTGATAGAGTTTTTCTATCATGCTTAAGGTGGTTAATTCTGTAAACAGGTCTCTGTTTTCAGAGGAACTACATGGAAAGAGTGAGTCAGAGTAAAGCCAGTTCTAACCCCAGCCTCACACACGGCAACCAGACAGGGATGAAGTGCTGCCATAAACTGCTGACGGCCAGAAGACCTTGCAGGTGAAGTGTTCGAGTGTGCTTTGCTCCCTGCTTTGGCCTGACTTAGCTTCTGTGGAAGCCAATGATAGTTTTATCCCCGACTCCATGCCAGCAGAGTTAGGCTGCTCTGTGGAATAGTGCAGGCTCATAATCCCAAAATGTGGGTTTCTGGACTCCAGCTGACAGTGAAGCACTTACATTCTTTCAAGCCCTGTCCCAGGGTTTCTTGAAGAGCAACAGAAATATGGGTGGGGAAAGGGAGCTGGGGTGTGCTGGGGGCAGCCAAACATCTCCTCTGGAGGATGCAGGTTAGGTCTGAGATGTACTGGGGGCTCACTGAGAGGCAGAACCAGGAATAGGGACTTGGACTTCAATGGTCCTTGTGGGTCCCTGCCAACTAAGGATATTCTATAAATGTGTTTTCAACTCTGCATACAATCTGAATTCCTCTACTCAGAAAGCAGTTCTTAAAATGGAGGCCTGGAACTCTCAACACCTTAATTCATCTGGAGATACCTTTCCTTCAATTGCTCATGGCTTGGCTTGCCATGCTGACAAGAGATAAGTGAAAGAGGAGTACATGTGATATGTATGATTTTAGAAATTTAAATATCAAGATGCTTGGGCAACTTATGGAATTAACAAGACAAAATGATGTCGGAAGAACGTCAGCCAATACAGCAGAAAATTTCATGCAGTGCATTAGACCTTGCGTGTTAAGTGTCATCTGTGTTTGAACTCCTATAGGAGGGGACATTCCCTTTCCTGTTACAAACCTCAACCTCCCTCCTAAACATGCCAGACTTATGTGCCACAGCTCTCTGGTGTGATTTTAGTATTCCTATGCATCATAATCTACTTGGCATGTAATCCCTCTCAGGGCTGGATGCATGGCAAAGGAGGGTGTGTTTGCTTGTTCAAGAACAGGAAGATAATCTCTCTAGGAAGAGGGGGAGACTTTAGTGTAAAATATGAATAGACCCTGTCTCTTCAGAGCAGGAACAATCTTTATCTCTCTTCAGAAAGCGCATGGCACAACAGGATCTCAGTTGTTTACTGGGACCACAGCAAGTCAGTAATTGTATAGTCATGTTCAGCAGATACAGGTAACATGTTTTTTGAGCTCCACCCAAAGTGCAGTTGTAATCATCATTGCTCCTTTGCAAATTTGTGTTGACAGATTTTAATTGGAACAGATTTTTCTGGTGAATCCCCATCATGTTGTAATTAATTAGTTTTCAGTATCTGCTCCAGTGCCAGAGCATTGGACCATGTCTCCCATGCTTCTGTGGTGAGTGAGAGAAAAGGAGATCTGGTTTTGTCTCACTTTCTGCAGATGACAGGATTTCTCCAAAAGAACTCAGCTTTGCTGACCTGAAAGGAGAAGAACAAAAACAATAAACCCCACTATGTTCAGCTACTGAGAGCTGCCTTCCCTATGGTGCTCCCCTCTGAAAGCTCAAACCCCACTCATACAGCAAAGGAGCAATACAGCAATAGCCACTGGTAAACCTTGAATTGTCTTTGCAGCCTCCAGATTTTGGGCCACTCTGGAGGTCTAACACCCTCTCTGGCATAGTTTTCACCCATCAGATAGAAGAGCGCTTCCAGTACCAGAAATTGATGTATCACACTCCTTATCATGGTGCTGGCTTGAGCTCTGGGGGCTTGTGCATGGAGAGATGCAGGGGAAGACCATGTAGGTCAGTGATCTTCAGCCTGTGCAGCAGATATATTGTGTGATGCAGGATCCCATGTGTGAAAGTTCTGAACATTCTTCATCCTTACTAGAAAATTATTCAGAGTCTTGAGAAAGGAAAAGGTTGAATGATTCTGTTTAATAGAATGGGAACAATACAGATCTTTGTTCCTGTTCCTACCAAACCTGAACAGAACTATTTCTACAGCAATAATTCAAATTACATTTGATCGTTCTAATGCTTAATCTAAGTAATGAGTAAAGGTCTGTGATTATTTAAAATTTGCATTATTCATTAAAGTAAGATGCTATGGTGCCAATAAGAGATTTTACCAAAGGGCTTTTTACTTTTCCATTTTAGTACACCAACCAAAAAGGAAGCCCAGAAAACAGAGAAGTAGAAAAAAAAAGGGTGAGCAAAAAGGCGTTTGAAAGTTTATTTCAAATGCAGGTTCAGTTGTCATCCTTCCATCAAAGGATCTCAGAACTTCTTTAAACTGCTGATAACTACACCATGACTTAACTTTTCTGTAGGCATTGTTAAGTCCTTGAGGAGTTGTGGTGAAGGCAGTGCAGGAATTTTCACTCAAGGTCATGCTGTATGTGAGGAGCAGGGATGGACAGACTATTCTGTACATGCTGCATATTTTGGAGAAGCATTCAGCTACCATGGCAATGTGTGTGAGGGGAGGGAGAGGCAGAACACCTGTGAACTTCACCACAAGAAATTATCCTGGCATCCTGGCACCTCAGGCAACACAGAATTAATTCCTGATCCCACACAAATAATTAGAAATACCAAATCATGAAGTTGTCTCGCAATAACATCATGTTTTCTCTGCCATGTGTTCACTCCTTGTATCCGACATTCTGATTTGTCTGAGCTTCTAAATCATGATTTTGTTTTGACTTTTAATGCCCCCATCCTGTATCTCTCTTTCAATGTGGATTGAACACATTTGTGCAATGTTAGTGTAAGTTATAACAGGCAAATGTTACTGTCACAGTGGTCTTACAAAATATGGCTTAGTTCATGTGGACATCTGAAAAAGTGGGCTTTGGTTTCACATCACTGACATCAGCTCCACTCATACCTCTGAAAATTAACAACCTGGAAATCGGGAACCTCAGCTTCTAGTGGCTTGGAATTTTACTTATCATTTGTTTTTTATGAGAAAACATGATAAAATGTTCATTTCTGTCCAGATCCCCTGTAAAAATTTCAGAGGTAAAGAAGAAACAGTGCCAGTGCTGAAACATCTTCAAAGCTGAAATGTATGTTTGAAGTTTTTAAAATAATCGCAATGGCCTAGATTCACCCACTGGTTTTTAATAAGAACACTTAATAATTTTTTTGCAAATATTTTTTAAAAGATGGTTTTGCAATGAAAAACGGCAGCAAATTGTAGACAAGATTAAAAGCCATTTATGATAGCTGGGAGATGAGAGTCTTTGCAAGGCTGGCAGAAGATCCTGCTGGAAGAGACTTGGCTATCCAAGTTCCCAAGCATCCAAACCCTTCATCAGAAGGGAGTAATTTGTCACATTGGAAGATGAAGGGTAAATATCCCATTTCACCAGCACAATTCCTTCCCTCGTCCCTAAGAATCTAACATTTTGCTGTCTTCAACTAACATTTGCAATATAGAAAGTGATTATATGTGCATCCAAGCCAACAAAAGCAGCTTTTCTGAAAACAAAAAAAAAACCCAAAA
>WAAE01018033.1:0-28200 GCA_013400495.1 Nicator chloris | reverse complement strand
AAAACAAGCCTACAGCCTCGAAAACAGAAGATTTTACATTTATACATTCTTCAAGTTTGGGATAAATACAGTTGAATACACATGTGACCAATATCCAAAGAACAAGATTTCTTCTAAAAGGGCAGTTACATTTTCTCAGAGATTAACAGGACAAGATTCACTGGGTTGTTTCCAGGAAAGAACACAGCACCAAACCCCCTACTTTTACAATCCACTGTAATCTTGAAGAATGCCTGTGTCAATGTCAAAGGAAGAAAACATTAGGAGTTCCCCAGCATGTAATTTAGAGAAGATTCATAAATTGTGATAAGCAAATGAAACAGTGATTTATTTTTATTCAGCTGAAGTGTGATTAGTCAAAGTTTTTAAGGAAGGGCAGATATGCAAGTCAATAACAAATTCCTACTTTCTTGTAGCCTAATAGACAGGAAGGAGGAAAATTCCATCCTCTTCAATAGTGTTCCTTCCTGGAAACTAAGGCCAAACAATAATGCAAGGCCAAACGACAAGATGGAAAAAAAGATTTGGAAAGTAGTTCAAAAATGTGTCTTTATCACAGATTTTATTAAATGTTGAATTTTCTGACTTCAAGCAAATATGGCTGTTCTGACATTAAAGATAATTTTTTATCTAATATGAAGCCAAGTAATCAGAGAGACCTCATTTCTCATAAGCATCTCATCTGTGTGGCCATCTCCTCTGCAACTTCTTGATTTTACCAATCACTTTTGGTAACCACTAAATCTAGAATTGTCAGTTCTACTCTGTTCTGCACACCAAAGTTCTGCAAGTTACGCTTCCTTACCACTCTCTATTAACATAATTGATTTCATTTGACATAAGAACAGTAGCAAATACTTCTCTGTTGCAGTAGAAACTTCTTCTCCCCACTCCCTCCTGAATGAAATATACTCAGGTCACAAAGTTACTGCCGCAGATCACGCATCTGCCAAAATTTTAAGCAGCCAGTTCTAGAGTAGGAAATCACAAGTGCAAACTGCAATGATGAAACCATCAGTACAATGTTTTCATTATTGCTTTCCAAATGTGTTTTTGGCTACTGTAAGACTAAACTGTACAAGAACCACTGAAGAGCCCTACATTCAAGCACAGGCAACCTGAGAAAGTATTTGAAAAAAAAGCATCATGCAGTTTTAACTTTCTTGTTTCAGAGGCTATACTAAGAGACCAATCATGAATCAGGAGCAGGATAGATGGAGCAAAATGGAACACAATGCTTTACAAAACTGTTAAACAACTGAAAGTGAAGTGGTAAATCTCTCTCACATGATTTCAGAGAAGACAGTTCTAAAGAAACAACACTCATAAACAAACAGTATTGAATATTCAGATGCCAAAGGGTATTCTGGTATCATCCATGGCAATACATTGTTGGAATGACAAAAAAAGTTACCTTCACACTAAGTAACCCAATGAGCAACATTTCACATCTCAGTTTCAGGATAACAGTCATCCTACTAACTAACATTTTTGACCTGTGCCATCTAGATACTCAGAGACAAGTTCTGTGTTATTTCTCAAAGAAATAGTAGTTATTTCTCAAAAAGCAACAGAACATCACAAACGACACAGTGGAGCTAAACATTTAAACTGCTTACCATCATATTTAGCAACGTTATCATCTGAGTCTTCTTTCAGAGTTACAGACAACACCCACCTAAAACAGAAATTGTACTGGTCATTGATCTGTCTATGCAAAGCTGTATGATTTAACAAACAAAGGAAAAACAGTTTTTGCTTCTAGGCTGTGAACTTGTAATGCTGATTTTGAGTCAGCGTCATGGAACTGCGTGTAGTTCAAAGAACAATTAAAGGAGAGTAGTCTAATATAGCATTTCAAAATATTTCTTTAAAATGTAAAGGAATAGACAATTATAAGTCTAAAGTAATTAAATTCCTGAATTATTTAATTCTGAATAAACTTCAGTTTTACATACAAGTTCAGTTTGGCAGAATGGAATATGCTTTTAATGTAATAAATGCACAGAAAATAGCAAGTTTCAAGTATATTACCTTCAGTATGATAAGAAAAGAAAAAGAAATCAGCCAAAGGAATCTTAACTTTATCTGACAGTAACAGTACACACGCACAGCAGAGGACAAAAGGGAATGGTCAGGCACAAATACAAGATTCCAAGTGTACTGCACACAGGAGATCCAGCAGGCCAAACACAGTCCTGATCTCCTCCTTGCAGTCACATCTGTCCACTGGTAGCAGAGATGCTGGAAAAGTATAAATAGCAAACTAGATCCTTGACCTACCAGGAGAGAGACCAGTGAGGATATAAAATATCTCTACAGGTCATGTGAAAGATTTTCAGGGTCCATTCTCAAAAAAGCTACTCTATTCTTACCTAGTCCATTTATATGTACTCTTTTCCACACTTTAGGGAAGAAAGGCAGCATGCTGCTTACTTTCTCATAAATCTTTCTTCCATACTTCTTAGTCTTATGTAAATTCTGCATAGCTAGACCAAAAAATCCCAAGCATTGTAGCTAAGACTTTGAACATTCGATTTAATAGGAAGACAAACTAATCTTTGAACAGATCTCAAAAAGCTAGAAACTGGGATGAATGCTATCATTCAAGTACCCCCATTAAATCTTTGCATCTGTTAATCAAGATTTTCAGTGGCTTGTTTGTTTGGTTTTTAAACAACCATTATCACCTATTTAATTTTTTTTTCTGTCACCACAGGTGCTGCTTTTGCACTTAACATTTAGAATTGACACATACCTAAGATCATGTGAAAAGAAAGTTTGCTACTGAAATGTAATGGCACTTCACCTGTCAGCTAGTTAAACCCAACTGGCTAAATCTTTATATTATTTTTCTTAATGTCCACAAATCCAGAGTTTATCAACAGCTTCCTTAAAACACACACAGAAAAGTAATATATCTGAAATGTTGTGTTCAGCTTAACAATATGATATATTTGGAGCAAGCATTAATAGCCTTCCCAATTCTAATCCCCATAAAAATAATTTTTATAAAGATACTAGCAGAAAAATGAACACAAAATAAGTCCTGCCACCCTAAGTTAAACTGCTGAAAGTAAAAGTTCATCATTTTAAGGCATCAGCTTACCTAGACATTCCTTCGTCAAAGGTTTCTGCAAAATACACGTCCCCAGTTGCCTTTGGAGTCTGGTACACAACCTAAGACAGATGTACAGATACACATCCCAACAGAAATTACAATTTTTCATTTGAAATCCACTCTCATATCTCCAGAAGTAATCCATCCAGGCAGACCAACACATTTTGTTCATTAGAAATACCCAGCAGCATAAAACTCCTTCTCCCCCACCCACATTCCAATAGTTTGTGTGAATCCCTCCAACAGGGAGCAACCCCCCCCAAAAAAACCCCCAAAGTTTTCTGAACCTGCACCACATCTGCTTCCTCCCTATTTCTTTCTTTTTATGTTTTCCATTCTTCTGTATTGCCATCTATTGTCCATATCTCTTTTGAAGAATAGCATACAGATTTTCTGGTAATAAAGACAGTGTCAAAAGGCAGCTGTGACTGATGAAGTCAAGAAACTGGTCTAAAGTCAAAGTCTCATTGAGACCAAGGTGCTTTCCATTTACTTCTTTAGAAATGGCATGCTAGGACTTGCAACAAAAGGTTCTGCATCTAGATTGAAGAAAAACCTTTTTCATGACTATCGACCACAGGCAGGAGATTTTACACTCGGGCATAAGAGATTCATTCATTAAGGTTACCCTGTATGTCACATATAGCAACTGAAAAACTCAGACTGCTGTATGTGAGACCCACTCAATTGCCAAATGCAGATTATCTTGCTCTAGTTATAACTATCCATCTTGTATTTAACCAGCTTGAACTAAAGACTTCTGCAATCTTACCTCTATAGAAGATTTATCTCTGTCAACATCAGCTTCTTGGGACTCCTTGTCAAAATTCTCCACTTCAACATCTGCATCCAGATTGTCTTTGTTTTCCATTCCTGCAGTCACTGAGCTAATTATCAGGACACCCAAGCACAGCCAGTCCCACTGGAAGTGCATCTTGGTTATCTGAAGAATTGAAAGTGTTAGATTTTAAACATCATTTCAAGGATATTATCAATACTATTTCAATTTTATCCCAGACATTATCTAAAAGAAGAAAAAATCCCATTGAAACAATGAGAAATAACGATCAGAAAGTGTTGTCACTATAATATGACCTTAACTTGCCTTTTAATTTTTTTTATATACTGAACCCTGACTCAGACTCTCTTTTCCCTTCTGTTTTCCCCTATGGAAGTGCCTGTAGCCTGTTCCTTTACCTTGCCAAATCTACCAGTAATCTGACTGCAATATATATATATATATATATGCTTTTTAAGAACTAAGCATGACTGCTTTTATTTTTCTCATTCATAAACAATCTGAACAAGTAATTAAATTGAATCAGTCTCTACAATGCAGCAATAATTAACATCCCTTTCATTAGGAAAAATGAAATTATAGATTTAGAATGTATTAATATCCACTGCCAGAATTGCATTTGTATTTGCCTCTACGTCCAATGACTATGTTTAGATAAGTGCAAAGTACATACTGGCTCCAGCTGTAAGTGCCAAAAGAAAGTAAAAGATGGTTTCAGAAAATATTTTGTTTCAAAATTATTATCCAGTAATTTTCAAGTTTAAGTTGAGCAAGAGTTTAAGCGTAAATGCAAATACTTTCCTAATTTCAGGGAAACCTGAAAATCTTTAGTCTGTATAAATGTCCACAGCAGACAACTGCCCCAGCCTCCCAACCTAATCTGCTGTGAAAAAGATTGTTGCCTAGTATTTTTTGCTTCACATCTGTAAGACAAACAAATCCAATTTTATGTTAGAGCATCCAGTGGTTTGAGGAGGTGCAGTGTCAAAAATGCCTGTACAAGTTTCCTCAAAGGTCTTGCAAAAAAAAAAAAAAGCTGTTTTCTGAAATATTTTTGTCTGAATTTGGAAACAGAATGAAGACATATTCTAGACACCTCTGCTCAGGTATTTATCACTTGGTCCTTATTAATTTCTATTCACAGTAACCTTAAATAAATGCTGGTATTTATTTTGCTATTGTAAGACATTTTCAAGCCTTGCATTACTTGTAGCCACTATTAGTTATACTAAATGCTCTGGTACTGAGGTATCTTTTGCACCTGAGAAAGCAGCCACCCTCTCAGTTACATCATCACTCCTTACCACTACAAATATCCCAGCAATTATGGATACTATCTTATATTGAAAGTGAGTCTCTGTCTTTCTTTATTCCTGGTTTTACTAAATTTCGTAAGCAATTGAAACATTCTAACTGCACCAATAATTATTTCATCATTCGTTTTTTAATACCTGCAAGTTTTATCAAGCAACACATACAGAGATCAAACAGTATCAGGGTTTTATTTCTTTTGAGATCTATTAATTTAATATTAACTGCACTGATTATATTTAGAGACAAAACACAGGATTATCATAAAGAAGTGTTTCGCACAGTAGTACTATGTCAATACTAGGAAATCATCAAAAGCCTCTTTTTTCACAGAAGTACATTAATCATATTACCATTCTTTTTCTCCCCCACTACTATCCACAATTCCTGCCATTCTTTGAGGGACTTTACAACCTTGCTTGAAGATGGCAAGACTGTGGTTCCCTCTTTTTTCAGGTGATACATTGCAATAGCTATCTGCCAATTTTACTAGGGTTTTGTATTTGACTTTTTTTTTTTCATTTTAGTTAAAAACGACAGATATTGTTAATTCATAGACCTCCTTAGCAGTTCTAGAACTTAAAATAATCTTGCCCTGGAGATGTAAGGTAATTGAGTTTATCACAGGCGAACATTTAATCTTATGGTGTATTTTTGAACACCTTTGCCTGAGGAGTATCAGTTTTACCAACTCCATTTTCTTCTTCCTTAATCAATTGTATTAAGACAAGCAGTCAAAGAATTCCATATCAATACCTTCTGGCCTCCTTTGCTCCTAGCTAAAGTGTCTACATGAACTAGGTATCAGACTGACATTTTCAGCATACAGCTTGCCTACCTTACCTTAGCTAGTTTGTCATGCAGATGGTCTCTGCTTCTCCTGAAGCAGAGGAAGAGCTACAACTTTCTCTTCCAGTACATTTCAGGTGTTTTTCTGTATGATCCAAAATGCTTTTCACTTACATAGCTGTAATTTTACTGTAATTAGCCCCACTCACTTTTGTTCCATACACAGACTAACAAGGGCATCCAAGAAGTCACACTAGTACTCACCTTTCCAAACAGATCCCTTCCAAAATTTCTGATGCTTTCGCTAAGTTCCCACTGAATCTTATCAATACTCCCTGATCCTGCCTAGGACTTCCCTAATTGTCTTCAGCTTTCAATTCTATCTCTTACTTCTTCCTTCAAGAGGAGACAGCGCATTTTAACCTTTGACCTTTGATACACTTTTAAAATAATGCCAGAAATGCTGAAATATGTTATCAAGACCAATCACACTTATCACTCAACTGCCAGGCAAAGATGGTTTTAACCAACCCATGACATCCTTCACTTTTGTGAACTCTGCCACACCACAGTCTTAGAATATAAAATAAAGCTTTCAACTAAGCCAATAAGTTTCTGGTCTCAGAACTTCACACTACATGGTTAATTATCTTTAAAACCTACTGAAGTTTGCTAATTAACACATGAAGACCTATGAGAAACTTTTCTTACTCTATTTTCAAGATGACAGTGAAAACAAGCCAAAAGAATTCCCACTGTTAAAACTTCCTCAGCAGAACAAGGCAAATGAAAAGAGTCCATGGCTCTCATAAAACCCCAAACATATTTACTAGCAGTCTTGTCAATGTATCTAAGTTCAGACCTGTAATTTAAAACATACATTTTGGTCACTTTTTACCCAGGGTAACCACAGCACAGCTACACATGACAAGGACATTTAAGCCAGCAGTACTATTGCAAAGCATGCTCTGGGGACCAGCAACAGTGCTGCAACATCAGCAGAATATTGCACCTGAAGTAACAAGCTGCTTTTTCTGAGACACAGACTAGTATTTATAAAAGACAATGGCATAAGCTGAAAAATCATCTGACTGGATATCAGAATTCTTTTCCCACGAGGACAGGTAAGCAGCGGTACAGGCTGCCTAGTCTCAGTCCTTGGGGTTTTCCGAGGCAGTCCAGATAAAATCTCTGAGCAAGCTGGACCAGCCTCAAGGCTGCCCCTGCTGCGAGCAGCAGGTCAGGAGAGACCTCCTGGTGTCCCTTCCCACCTGAATGGTTTGGTTTGGGTTGCACAGTGCAGATACGTCTGTACCTCTGCACCATGGCCTTCTGCATATTGTATACATGCCATTAAGTTAGTGGCATCATTATTCCATTTGCTGCAGAACTAAGTAAGAGGTCAGGATCTTTTGGATTACCAACTTTTTTTGGACTTTGAAAATGGTCATGCCTTTTCCATTGTAACTCTCAGAGTTCTGAATTCTCAAGCAGAAAGGGAAAAACACAGCCATTCTCGCTCCAAAGTCCAAAGCTCCTGTATCCAATATCAAGACATGGGCTTTTCATAGAGCCAAACATCCATTCCGTCCAGGGCCACGACAAGTGGAGGATTGTTTCACACACCCCATCTTCCATCCGTAACCACGAGCTGCTCTATTCCTCCCCCATTCTGCTACATTGGCATCAGCCTGACATAAGACAACATCCAGCTGAAACTCCTCCATGAAAAGCATGCAAGAATTCTTACGCAACTTTAAATTTTTCCTTTGTTGGGTGTGAAAGCTGTACTTCCCTCCCTTTACCGGAGATGTTAAGCACCCTGCGCTGGAATGGATGCCGAATGTGAAATTCAGCGGTTACTCCAGCCGCAATGCTGCACTCCTGCAGGTGCCTCGAGATACCTTGCTGCTACAGCGAGCTCGACTAAAACCTTCAAGAAGACCATATATTCCAATTTAAAAAAACCCAGACGTTTGGGTCAAACGACTACCTGGTGTTCTGTCAGGACCCAAGACGAACCCGCTTTTTGGGATACCTCAAAGTGAGCACGAGGACCGCAGACGCTGCGCCCATCGTTCACTCGCGAGGCCGCGCTCCTCCCGCCCGGCCTCCGGTAGGGGGCCGAGCTCCCAGAGCTTCCCCTGCGGCGCCTTCACCCAATTCCCCCTATCCCACCATCGGGACCCGCCGCCGTCTGTGAGGCGCGGGCGAGCCGGGGGCGCCACCGCCCCCTCCCCTCGCTACACGGAATCCACACGCACCTCCCGCCGGCACCGCGGGGCTGGGCCGGCCGCCGCTTCTCCCGGCCTGGTTACCAAGCACCGCGACGCAGCTCCTGCCCGCAGCGGCGGGCGTTTACCGGCGTTGCCCGGCCCGCGGCGGGCGGTTACCGGTGGTTAGCGGCGGCGGNCTCGTCCCGGCGCATCCCCGGCCGCGCACGCGCGCAGCGTCCCCGCCGCTCCCGGGGATGCGGAGCAGGTGCCGCCGCTCGTGCTGCGCCGCGCCGGCCAATCACGGCTCAGCGCGCGCGGCCCGGCCCAGCCCGCGCGCACGGCCCAGCTGAGCGGAGCCGCTGCGGACCGTGTGTGGGAGCGGGAGATGGGCAGCGAGTTGCGCCAATCGGAGGTACCCGAAGTTAGGCGAGAGCCAATGTGCGGCTCGGACCTCCCCTCCCCGCTTGCCGGCCCGCCCAGCGCGGGGTGCCTCAGCCAATCGCCCGCCCCCGCTGGCCGGCCCCGCCCCTCGGCATTCGGCGCCGTTGACGGGGGTTTGCTGCTATGGCCGCGGTGTGGGGGACGCGTCATCGCCCACCGCTCTGCCCCACAGGCCTGCAGCCAGAGAGCGGCCAGGAAAAAGAATTTTCCGACCTGTAATCTCGAATTAACGAAACCCTTAGCTACAGCTGGACGCTCACCCTGACGCTTGAACGTACGTGCCGAGAAGCAGAGCGAAATAAAAACATTTTGAATAAAATACTAAAGCCAAGTTGGTATCTGCCTTTTGTACTGAAGACTAATGTTGGCGTGCCCCTTTTAAAAGTCCCTAAAAAGATTCAAGACGAGAATTGAGACAGAAAAATTAATAACTGTGCTCCAGTGCAAATCAAAATTGTTTGAATAAAACATTATTAAGAATATTATATTGAAGTGTTGAAAGTCATCTGTTTCTTAACTAATTTGTAATTAGTTGTATTAGTTATTTGTAAGCAATAATTGCTTTTAGCCAGCACTAGTTTTCTTCACAAACTGTTACTGTGATCCTTAAATCAGGGAAACCTTAAGTTTTCTAAAACTAACCTGACAAGCTTCCATAAACAAAGCCAAAGGGAACTAAAGATTGGACAGCTGGGATCTTACATTTGTGGCCCTTCAAGGATATTTAAGTAACCAGAAGATAGAGGATTAACGCCTGAGAAGTTGGGGACTTCCCATCTGAGAAAAAGATGATAAAAGGACTAAAGAATGTGGACCAAATTAGCACCAAGAGCATGAAATCAATAACCAATAGAGGATAGAACACTAATTAATGAAGACAATTATGTAACTTGGAACCAATGAGCATTAATTCCTTTCTTTGCTAAAAATGTATAATTAAGTGAAAAAGTTTTGAACCTGTGCCAGCACAGAGGCCGAAACTCTGTCAGCCCGCACACACCTCTTGGCCAAGAATTAAGTAATGCTTTAGACGCTAACCATAAAAAGACAAGTAAAAAGACAAGTGTTTAGGGAGTCGTATTTTTCCCATAGTTTTGGAGGATTCTGGTAACAGAACTAGCTTGAAAATTGTGGTTTCTTCAAGCCTTCTTCTACACAGACATTTAACATAATTAAGTATATGCACAATGAGCCTGAGGAAGACCTTATTTTTGAGACTTATGTTTTAAATTACATGAAGTTACTGAAGTAAAATTTCCCACTCAGTAAGCCTGGCGATCTGGTTTGTAATCTGAAACTGTTTTTGGAGTTATTTTTTTCACTTATAGTTTACCACCTTGGGAAATCACAAGCACAATGCCTAGACTTCAAAACCAGGCACTTGTAAAATGAGAGGAAGTTTCCTATTGCCTGGACCTGAACTGAAACCTTCCTATGGGAAGGCTTCTATTCAGCCTTTGAACTGGCCTGGGAGCCACGGTGTGTGAAGGTTCAGTGCATAGGATTAGCACATGGAAAACCACAGGTAAGACCTTGCTTAGGAAGCTGCAGGTGTTCCACAACCACTCCTTGTGAAGAAACCCAGCTAACTCACTCGCCTGTGGTGGCTGTTGCCAGTAACACACAGAAGTGTTCTTGCTGAAGTGTTCTTCCACTGCACTCCCCTGTCATAAACTTCCTGAGGCTGGAATACTCGCTTTTCTGCTATTGCTTCTTCAGTGGAAATCCAGAATTCCTCTCAGAAGGTTCCTTTGGTTTTACAGTGGAGCCGTGGTTCTGCAGACTCTGCAAGAAACCTCTGCTCTTGCAAAAGCACAAGGAAGAATTAAAACCTCATTTACATCAGAGTGAGAGGAAGGGTATTCTGTGATTGCAACCCTTATGTAAAATATGTAAAAAGAGAAACAAGGAATGAAGCACCAAGCTGGCAGCACAGAACGAAAAAATTCATTTAAAAATATTTTTTAAAGTCCAGTCCTTTCCTAATATGATTTCAAGTATTCTGATGAGCTTTTTGAAAGTACGCTTCAACAACTGGAGACAAATCTCATTTCACTGTGAAAATAAGATGTTTTGGTAGCAAAATCTATTAGTTCAGTATATTCTAAGTTTTCACTGGTTTAAATAATTGCTCTGGACTTTCCCCCGTAGTGACACTGTAACAAGGGAGTGTATGGCACCCTAAATGCAGACACTGCTCCCAACAGTTAATCTGTTGCAGCGAAAGCAACGGCAAAATACGGTTTTATGTTTTCACTGTAAGTGCTGAGGGAGAAAGGTGGCCCCCAGAATACTTCTAAACATGCTGAATTACTGCACTAATTCTTAACTGGCATTAAACTCCTAAGCTAATGAAGGCTGCAATGTTTGGTCCAATATATGCATGTACGTATACCTGCACGCAAACACATATAGCGCCACAGTATATAAACAATCCTGTACATAAAAGTCTATATAAATAAAGTAAAATAAGTAAACAATAAACCTCTGAGCAATACTTTCAAAATATTACTAGAGGTTGTCTTTGAATAAACCTCTCTTCTAAACTGTTTTAATGTAAAATATTAATTCCATCTCATGAAAAACACTGTGGCATTAGGAATACAATTCTACATGAATGTAACCCATTGAATACAAATCCACATATTGCAGTTTATTTGCTGCTGTCAGGATGCAATGCCTGTGCTGGGAAATGAGGGTGCAGTAGTGCTTCATGTGTGAAGGAAGTGATATCAGAATTCTGCCCATTAACTAGCTGTGCAAGGTGCATTGTCATTTCCCAAAAACTCTTCAAAGGAGACTACTATGGTTTACTTTTTATTTTCAAAATTATGTTGAATTTGAACTTGTGACAAGAAGTGAAATATCAGTACACGCCAATTATCTAATTCTACGATCCAGAGTTTTATTTAAACAGATTTTCTTTCTACAAAAATATAGTCACACATAACACCCTTATTTCCTGTAATTAATTCAATGCACAATTCACTGAGAAATTTTACAATCTTCCAAAAAATACCTGTTTGTTTTCAAGTTATTCAAATGGTAATTTGTAGGCACTTCTCACTTAAAAAAATATTTAACATAACTTATGCTACATTAAGGCTAAAACACATTTATATTAAGTTTGAGATCAATTTTCATAGTCCCTGAGGCAGGCTATAATGCCTTATCAAGTGTTTATAACAATATCTACTTAATGTTGCCAAACTAAGGTGAGATTTTTATATACGACGTATTACTCAAGAACATTTTATAGAAATGACTAACATTCTTTTCATATACCTTGTCATATAAAGACCTAAGATCTATCTCAAATCCTTCCTAATACAGAGTATTAATCATTAAATGGGCATGGGGAAGTGATCTTTTGACCCAATCCTTTTTTGTTGTTGTTGTTGCTGCAGTCAGCCTTGTTTTTAGGCAATACACAACAAGCGACACATCGAAAGTGTATTTTTTTCAGTTCTCAGATGTCTTGATAAGTACCTGGAAGAAAACCAAAATCTTTTATTTTCTAAAATCTGCAAGAGCTTTTCCAATGACATTAGTTTTTCCCTTCTTCCAGCTGTGGCTGGTGTTTATGGCTGTAGTAATTCTCTCCAGTGACTTCTGCTGAGTATTTTCTATATATGGACTTACTGACATTTCAACACTTGGCAAAAACTTGGAAGAATTAAAAAAATCAGAGGTTCAGCTCAAAGTGTTGACATAATGTAATTAACATCCAAGATGGTGACTAAAAAAAGCTTGGTTTGTCAAAACCCAAGTCCTAGCAACTATAGCTACAGCACAGCAAAACTGGAGAATCATCCCATTTGAGCATTTCCAGCACTTTCAATGAAGCATCTTTAACTCCTCTCCTGAAATAATTAATGTAATTCTTCACTTGTGCTTTACCACACAAAACTCTATTAAAAATTAAATAAGATGTACGATTAGCAATACTAGATGACCGGAAGAACCAAAATGAATTTAATAATGAATAATAAAAACGCTTTTGTTGACATGCTTACCTCACTCAGTATTGCCCAGACTGGAGAATCAGAAGTGACTGATAAATGAATAGCCTGTATTCTTCCTATTGACTGATTGATGCTGCCTTCTGCAATGCCATTTTCAAAAGCCCCTAAATAAAAAAAACAAAAAACCACAAGACCCATATGAACATTTATTAGAATGAAATACACTTCCAAGCAAACTTGTGAAAAAACTCTAAATTACGAACTATCAATTAAATCCAGGAATACATCAGGGAAAAAATGTTTTGGAAAAGACTCATGGGTTGAAATAAGTACAAGGAGAGATCAATGAGTCACAAATTGCTGTCATGGGCAATCCAGACTTGACTTGGGGGAAAAAAGTTATTTATTCATATCAGAGTAGGATAATGAGAAATAAAACCAAATTTTAAGGACACCTTCTCCCAGCCCTCCTTTCTTCTTGGGCTAAACTTGACTCTTGATTTTCTCTACCTTGTCACCCCCAGGTGTGCAGGGGAACAGGCAATGGGGGTCGTGGTCAGTTCATCACATGCTGTCTCTGTTGCTCCTGCCTCCTCAGGGGAATCAGAATGGCAGCCTCCCCTCCTTCTTCACTGACCTTGGTGTCTGCAGTTTTCTCTCATGTATTCTCCCTCCTCTCTCCAGCTGCAATTGCTGTTACACAGGGCTTTTCTGCCCCCCTTTTAAATATGTTATCCCACAACGCACTACCCCTGTCCCTGATGGATTCAGCCTTGGCCAGTTGCAGGTCTGTCCTGGTGCAGGCTGCCACGGGCTCCACTGGACATAAGGGAAGCTTCTGGCAGCTTTTCACTGAAGCCACCCCTGTAGTTTCCCCCCATGTCCCCAAACCTTGCCATGTGCACCCTTTACAGGGACGGTAATTAGTTCTCCTTCTCATTAGATGTCTTGGCTTTTGCCACTGGTCTTATTTAAAGCAAAATAGGAGAGTCATTGGTCGAACACCAGACACTACAACATGCAGTAATGCAAAGGGTTTCTTTTCCTTACCAGTTCACCTTGGAATGTTGAGTTTATCACAGAGTTAATGAAATCCTTAAGAGCAGAAACATTTTATACGTAGGAACAAAATTCCTGGTTTTGAAGTGACAATAAACAATTTACCTATTTTTAAATATCCGTCTTTGGTTGCTGGGTAGTTAAATTTACTTCCATTATCAACCAATTCTTTCCTTAGCGTTTCCTGTAAAATATAAAACGATAACATTTCAAGAAGTATTTTCTAGGGTATGACTTTTATGCTGAATATCACTCTGAAAATGAAATACGGATCTAAATGAGAGACTTACATCAGCTGGCAACACTTCCACAGTAGTGTTAAATAGTTTATCACCAGGGTGCTCCATGTTTCCACTTCTGAACAAGTACCTGATGATAAAGGTGTATTATTTCCAGGTATTTTATACTTTAGAAGAGTTCTAGGGAAGTAATTCTTTCCAGTCTTGAAGGAAAGTTTCAGATACCTTTTCTTTATATATTTTTTGGGCTATAGAGAACAGAAATAGGCCTTGAAGGTATAACCAAACCATAATATAATATTTTTATTTTAAACAGAACAAATATTAAACCATCCTTCTCTGGGACCACAAATGCAAGTGTTCCCCCTCTTTAGTGCTCAAGTTCCAAATAAATTAACTTCCTATGTTTAAATGGCTAAGGAAAATCTGCCCTCTGATCTGTTCCTATCATTGTAGGACTGAAGTGGAATGGGCTACTGGAAGGTGAGTGGCAGCAAGAACTTCTGTTTCTACTAGGCCATATACCACATGCCAGGAGAATTCCCCATTTTTATCAGTACTCAGATGCTGAGTCAACTCAGATGCTTCTAAACAATTTCCTTTATAGCCAATAAGCAAGAGCATTGACCAAACAAGAATCCAAGCAAAAACATCTAAGAATAAAAGTCCCTGTTTAGTTTTAAACTTCTGGCATTAAGAGTTCTTAGGGTTTTAGAGCTAAAAAGCACTAAAATAATTTAAATCCTCAAATTCTCTCCTCTGATATCAAACATTCAAAGCTTAAAACTATCAAATATTATAGGATTAACCAGACATTTTCACAGACTAGCAATGTAATGGGGCTAGGACCAGCCATTAGACAATACGATATGCAAGTTGGCTTCATCCCATGCAGCTTCACAGTAACAGGAATATGCAAAACTACAGCCTACCCAAGTTTCAGAAAGCATGAACCAATTAATACAGAACACCAGTATTTATTGTAACAACTGTCATTCACTAGGTGGCGATACAGACTTGACATCACACAAACAGCCTTTCTGTTAGCAACTATGCAAATAAAGCTTTCACTGACACCACTGATGAAATTCATCAGTTAAAAAACAAATTCCTTTGAGAATTATCATGAGAGAGTGTCAAATATTTACCTGAAGAGATAAAAGAAAAAAAAATTAAGACGCTTTCTAATTGCCATTGAAGAAATGGATTTCAGGTAGGGAGTTCAAGAAGAAGAGCAGATAAAGAGCAAATCACGGATTTTTTTTGTCAGTAACAAGGTTTATGCAAACAGTTCAGCACCGATAATTTCAAACAGACTCAAGCATTTCCAAACTGGATATATGTAGGCTTGCACATTCCATATCATGTAATACTTACTTTTCAACTCTTAGTGGATTTAGAAATGTGAACCTGATGTAGTCACCTGCCACTGGAGCTGAAGCCCAAAAAAAGTCTTGTCCTTCATAAACTTTTTCCAAAGTATATTGCTGGTATATCCTTAGGCTTGTATCCACTTTTGCAGGTGGATTATTATGTGCTTTATGTAGCAGATTTTTTCCAAAGTCTTCATCCTGTTGATACAAAGAAAGGTAAGTTCACTCATACAATGGAAAAATAAGTGCATTGATATCTGTAACTACTACAGGAAACTATTCCAGAAAATAATCACCTCCATGTCAAAAAATATACAACCTATTGCTCATAGATGTAGAATATTAACATCCATATAATCATTGGGACCTAATGTTACAATTTTGTAGACAGAGCTGTACTGATTGTTTCTTAGCTTCCAAGATCTAAAAATAAAAATCTTCACAGGAAGCTATTTCATAGTTGTCCAGTGTTGCAGCAGCCCTCTTATTAGAGGACAAAAATGAGCCGAGGCACAGACTCCTTGTTAAACACAGCATGAAAAGGGCCCTGGTTTATTCCTCTTCACAGCTCAGCCATCCTGACTCCAACCATTCACTGATTCTGGCTGCAGCAGCTCCTGCTGGAGGTTTCCCCTGCAGCCTCTGACTGCTGGGTATTCCCTGCTGAACTCTGACTGTATGGATCAGTTTGCAGCCTCTGACTGCAGCTTTTACCTGGCCAGACTGTGACTGCAGGTTCCACCAACAGGCTCTGACTGCAGACCCACCCTGACCTCACAGCAGGGATTCTCTCTCCCCAGGATCCTTCTTCTTCATCCTCTCCCATTCACAATCCTCCCCGTTCATCATAATTCCCCCTCAGCAGCTCACCCCCTCCCTTTTCTCTCACTCATCCTTATTGGATACAGCTGTGACTCACCAGGGGCCAGGCTGCATTGGTAATTAACAGAGCTGTGACTTATCAGGGTGAGGTCACCTGTATTCCCTTCTCCTACACTCTAGGATGCCTTCTGCCAGAGCATGTGGTTGCTCGGCTCTGCTAAGGGCTAGGTGAATCTCTAGCCTGATCCAATAGAGAAATCTTGTCATTAGTCTAATGGCACCATCAGGAGATTCCTGAAGTTTGGTCTATCATTGCTTGTGTCCTTATCAGACATGGGGTTTGCCCTCCAAACTCTCTGTAGAAACCTGTGGCCATCACGTTGCACACCTCTGTCCTACCAATATACCTTCTTAATTGTCCCTCATGTTGGGAATGCGAACTGCTCAGGCAAAACAAACCATCATGGCTTTGTTTGCATGGAGCAGAGCATCTGAAACCTTGTGTTGTGAAGAGGGTTCCTACATGCCATGAAATGCTGCTGTTCAGATGACAGATTCAAAGGTGTTTGTGCAGGAGCAGTGCTCCACCTGCAGCTTAGATGCCAGGCCAAAATTCTCTACCAAACCTGTAAAACAACAGAATTGGATATGGAAATGCCATCTAATGCCAAAGATGTGGCATTATTTCTCATTTGAGACTAAGTCAGAACACAAGCATATAATGTAAAAATATGGCATTAATTTCTTATTCTTACTTTCAAACTCTGTATCTTCCCAGCCAGTGATGAAAAAATTCCCATATGCTGAAAGAGAGATGGTTTAGCACGGATACGTAACTTTGACTTTTCCTCTTCACAGTGTGTCTGGAAAGAAAGGAAAAGGGAGTGAAGGATTATTTAACCAAGGAGAGACAAACTATGCTCCATAAGGGAATTTCATTATGTAGTTAAGGGTGTGGGTCCAGATTTTTTATCCACATTGAAATGAGTAATCCTTAAATTAACAGTCACCTTATGTCAAACACACCGTTTCTAGACCAAAACTCCTAATTCCACTCGTGCTGTTATTTAGATTTGAAGGCTCAACCACCAGTCATTCAGGGATTTCTGCACAGTATGTGATGAATCACATCACAGGGTCACAAAAACAGACTCAAATCTGAAACTGATAGATTTCTTAGCTGTTTCTGGCAAATTTTATTTCAACTCTTAGCCTTGCCATATCATTCTAATTGAACTATTTTGACCAAAAACTGACCTTCTTAAGATAGATGCTGGCTACATTTCAATCTTCATAATTTTGCCTCTTTCTGTTGTGTTTGGGAGGCTTTTAATGTATTGTAAGTTGTGGATCTTTTATGCCATAATTAGATAAAGCCCTTAAATACTGTGTTTCAACCACAATTTTCTGGTTTACTACACCTGGGACATGACATATATCAGGGAATTAAATAACTGTAATTGACACTAATTTTGGAGTTTCTTGATCTTTGAATGATAGCAAACTACTTCTTTAAATGTAATTATTTTCTTTGTATATATAGAGTATGGTAGTTGGATACAATGACACAAAGATGCCACAGTAATTAATACAACAATGAAGCATAATGGCAAGGAACAAAGCAGAGCTAAAATGGGACTTCCTGGGTTGTACTCTTGGTGCTGCCACAGAATTATTATATGGGTTTGGAAGATCATTTAACTTTTCTGTATCCCAGGTCTCATACCTTAAAATTTGAGAGGATAATGTGCTTACCTCTTCCATCAAGTGCTTTCAGTTCTATAAAAGAAAAATGTTACATTAACTATATCAATGCCTTCAAAAGCCAGAAGTGATTGTCTTCACTCAGCTGCCTTAAAACCATCAAAACTCACGAGGGATTTATGGTTTCCACAGGAGTACTAATTAAAAGTTCAAAACACCCTGGAAAGCTATTAAAAAACCCAAGTATTTTTATTTTTGTCCACAGCAGATGTTCAGCTGAAACAATGTAAAACCACAATACATTGTGTGCAGATTGATTTACTGGCAGCTGTTTCTCTGAAAGGCACACTATACTTCAGTAAAGAAGAAATCATTTTAAAAAAATAAATTTGTGATCTTCCTACTGACAGGGTTTGCAATTCATCCCCTGCAATAACGCAGGCTCTAGAATGTCTTGTTTTGTACAAAAGAGCTGCTTCTGGCAGCAGCTGAGAATAAGCAGTGGCATGAGGCAGGTGTGGTCATTTCTGCAGAAGCTGAGATAAGGCTGCTTGTCGAGTCAGGGCTTCCACCCCTGCAGCCTGTGGTTCCCACTGCTGGTGACAGACACAGGCCAGTGCATCTGATCCCAAAAACACAGAATGGTTGGGTTCCAAGCCACCTGTAAAGGTCATCTTGTTACTCCCCTGCCATGGACAGGCTTCCACTAAACCAGATTGGCCAGAGCCCCATCCAGCCTGGTCAGAAACACCGGATGTGGCATCTACTCCTTTCCTGGTCAGCCTGTGCCAGTGAGTCACCACCCTAACCAGAAAAAATGTCTTCCTTATATCCAATCTAAACATACCCTCTTTCAGTTTAGAACTGTTGCCCCTTGTCTTAGCACATAAAAGGACTTTCTCCCTCTTTCTCTTTCCTACAAGCTTCCTTTAGGTACTGGAAGGTGCTATGTGGTCTCCCCTGAAGCCTTCTCTTCTTCAATCTGAAGAGCTCGGACTCTTTCAGCCTGTCTCTAGCCCTCTGACCATTTCTGTGGCCTCTCCACCTGCTCTAACTGGTCCATGGTGCTTTTTTTTGTACTGGGGACCCCAGCAGTGAATGATGGTTCACAGGAGGCAAACATGACCAAGTCTTTGAACCATGCAGAGATCTGACGGCTCTCATCATCACAAACTGTCTTTTCCAATTTGGCGAGCAGACGTAGCTGAACCTTGATGTATTAACAGTCAGTCCAGGCTGAAAACTTGGACAAGGTTGAGAAGTGGGCCTGTGGGAATATCATGAGTTTTAACAAGACCAAGTGCTGGTGCTGCACCTGGGTCGGAGCAACCTCCAGCATCAATCCAGGCTGGGGGATGAGAGATGGAGAGCAGCCCTGTCCAGAAGGACTTGGGGGTGCTGTGGGTGAGAGGCTGGACATGCCCCAGCAATGTGCCCTCAGCCCAGAGAGCCAAACGTGTCCTGGGCTGCACCCAGAGCCCCGTGGGCAGCAGGGCAGGGAGGGGATTCTGCCCCTCTGCTCTGCTCTGCTCTGGTGAGAGCCCCCCTGCAGGGCTGCATCAGCCCTGGGCTCCCAGCACAGGAGGGACATGGAGCTGTCTTGCTGAATCCAGAGGAGGCCACCAAGGTGATGTGTTTTAAGAAAAGCTATTGCTGCCAGCTTAACTCTGATAAAATATTGAAACAAACCCTTTTCTTAAAGAAAAATATAAGTCCACAAGATATATATTTATGGGTTTTATTTTTAATATTCTCTTCTAAAGTGGGCTGAGTGCAGAGATTAGAAATAATTCACATTTTCCTGACTATATAAGAGAATCCTCAGAATCTATAAGATTGTTGCACCTAATATACATGACTTATTACAGGTGTCTTCTAGCAGCATAGCAAGGATAAAGCTGGACTTGCCAAATTTAAACTGTTCAGGGCTGAATTTTCATGTGGGGATCAGTTGCATTTAGAGACATTTGATCAAGCAGCCGACTGCTTGGGCCTACAAATGAGCTGGGGTTGGAATGCAGGGTGGAGTATTTGCCACATTACCACTGGAAATACAGTATTCCCCACACAAACCTATTTGTACATTACGTTGAAGTTATAAAAATTTCAATTTTATGCTCTTTGGCCCTAGGCAAGGCCTCCAAAGTGGGTACTGGAATTTGTTGGGTATTTTTCTGAAATCCTTTGAATTTTGTAGGCGCTTTGGTGGGTGCTATATTTATTGTCATCACTTGAGAGTTATTGCCATAACTGATAATTTAATGAGTGTATTTTCTCAATATGATGTGCTGAACAAGAGAGTGAAAAGATACATATTCTGTAAATTCACCTTGTGGCTTCTGATATGCTGTGTTCCAGATTACTCTGCTAACTTGGAAAGAAATTACTTGAAGGGGATGTCAGAAAAAGACCAAAAGAGAAACAGGCCCATTTACTTGATTAGTAATAAAATTAATAATAACACCAGGCAGAGATTAATAACTTTTACAAAGCAAAAAAGGATATGAAAACATGATTTCATATTGACCCATGCTAAAAAATGCACCCACCAAGGCTGAAGGTGTTTCCTGATCTAACACAGTGCTGCCTTTCCATGGGCACCTTCTTGGTTCTTCTTCACCATCTGACTTGATCAAATGAATTCAGCACTGCTTCTGTAGCATTTTTGCACAGCACATGTTAGAACTTCTTAGCTGGAGGTTCTTCTGCTCTCAAAACTCCAAAAGAAAGGAAAAGATGAGGATCAGATGTTTTAAGCAGTCATCTGAACATGAAGTTAAATGAGAGTAAAAACTAGAAAAACTCACCCATTTTGTGATTGAAAACCAATTTAATTATCTTTGTATAATTGATATGGATCACACCACTACTGAATCAACATGTTTCCAAGCTAACTGTGAATTGTAATTTATCATAAAAAAGTTTAGTTGAAACTTTGTATAAATAACTGATGGTTAGTCAATATGAAGAGCTTTAATATTACACATTAAGCCATAAAGAAAACAGTTGAAGCCTAAAGATAAATATTGATACAAGTCTTTTTATGAGAAGCACAGGCAAAATAAGCTTGGAACAAGATGGATTACCTCATAAGCATAAATGACATCTCATAGCTAAGGCAACAACTTGCATGTAACTTCAAAGTATTCATTGCTCAAAACACATTAGATTGGTTCTTAAGTGTTTGCAGAGTTATTTAAATTGCCCTTTGTCAGTGATAAACCAAGAAGCTCATATTTATTTCCTAGTTACATGTCCAAAGATGAACTTAGATATTCTGTTATTCCTCTCTAGCTATCAATAGGTAACTATTAACTGGGGAAAAGATGAATTATAGTTTTGCAGAGACAATTTATGGTGATAAATTTGTGTGTATTTTCCACAAAACAATTTGGATTAATGCAAATGGATGGGCTAAAAATTATGTCAGAATAGCAATATTCCTTACTTATATGATTTCTTGTGTATACATACAGCCTTAACATTAGAGAAAGCAACTCTCTTGACATCAGTGATAGAGTATTTTAAAAAAATAGAACATGCAAAAAAATATATACTCTTTTGAACATGACATAATGTGTCTTACTACTGAGTACATAAACATTATTAAACTAGACAAAAAGATTGTTCACTGGTCTGAGTCATGACAGCTGGAAGAAGTTCAAAATGATGATATCAATGTATATATAAATATATACTTTTACCTGTAATTTAAGACGTTATAAAATGACTATATCAATAACAGATATATTAAGATTAGGTCTGTTATTGATATAGGCTTTTTTTTTAATACTGTAAACATTTTGCAGTTATGTACTTTTACAATAATTAGCATATTCTACAGAGAATTTTCTTTTAGAAAGTTAATCTTCAAACTTTCACAGTTTGAAGACCAATGGTGCTTACAGACTTGTATATTGATGTGGTTTTGGCTTTTGTTTTAAAATATTACTTGAATTGTGTCTCCAGCAGTCTGAAGGTTTAGACTGATACATCATGTCAGACCTCTAGAGATGATGAGAGAGGTAAGACTCTGAAAGCAGTTCTGATGTAGAGTTGGGTTTGTTTTTTATATTATATTCAGAGAATGTGAATTTCTTCTGATTTGTGATGTGAAAGGGAATTTCAAAATCTGATATAATTACTTGGAAAGATTTCAGCTGTGGCACTTGCTGACAATACTTGCATTTCTCCTCCTGATACCTGAGAGGGATCACTGCTGAGTGCATGAAATGTCTGTGGCACTTGGGAAAGGAGCAATTCTTTTCAATCTTGCATCCTTCCATAATGTCTAACTACAGGCACTGTAGTCTAACAGATCTAACTTCACAGGATGGTCCTGGCAGTGTGTATTTGACTACTACACACAGCTGATTTTTAAAGGTAAAGATCTAGGAGGACATTACATTCATAAAACTTGATTATGCACATATGAATACTTGGAAGTATTCAAAGCAAAATTTGTGATCCACTTGCTCCAAGTATTTAATCTAATCAATTAATTGTCAAATATATTCATCAGGTTTGATTTTGACTGAATGCTTTTTTTTTTACCATTTAAAGCCAATTTTGAACTTGAAAAAGCAGATTGGAAATATTTTGATCATGAGTACTTACCAAACCAAAGACAAAGAAAGTACAATGTGAACAACTGACTTTGTCTATTCATTGCTGATGAACCTGAATAAGCTGTACCAGTTTAAAAAAACCAACCAACCAAACAAACACATACAAAAGATCCATTAACTTCAAAACAAATTGAAACAAAGAATGTTGCCCAAGACACAAAATCAAATTGCACCCTGGTTACAGATGAGTCATTGGACATGAAGCTTGAAAAATCCATACTATATCTTCTTTATTATCCAAAGTTGAACATAGAAAAATGATCTTGTGATTAGGGCAATGGACCAGAAAATAGGTAATTCTAAGTTTAATCACTTTTTCTGCCTTGCCCTCCATGTATGATACAGACAAAATGTCTTTCCTTCTCAGGAACATAAAATCACAATTTATAATAAGTTCTAAGACTGTCATAATCACGAGGTGCAACCAACTGATTTGAAATATATATTTTGACTAATAGTCATAAGTTAACTTTGATTCTCAATGAAAGCAACTGTGCATGAAACAACATTTCCATTTTATGTATCATAGCCACCACTCTGGAAAACAAAACAAAAGCTTACTCTGCTGTGTTAACTGATGTGAGGATTTTTTTAAAAAAGAAAATATTTATTGATAATTTTTTTTAAGTACAAAATTTTTTCTTTCTATTTAACAGATTATTGTGGGATTACATCTCATACAGAAAGTAAAATCATTTTGTTCATTTAATTAAAAACCTTAAAAGTTAATTAAAACACAGCAAAAATTTATTGTGGTTAGTCCAAGTGTTATTATTCACTGTCCAATTTATCTAATTAACGCAAAACAGAACTCATTAGCAATACAAGTGTAAATTGTTAGTGAGAAGTTTATTAATATATACCTCTGTATGAATGGTGTCATGTTGACCCTTCTCAAGGCTCTCCTGATGTCACAGTTACAGGTCACCAGTGACCATCTCCAGTGATTTGAGAAGGCACCACAGAGCTGTAGGGAGCTGCCATCGTTCCCAGTTGCTGTGGTCTTGTAATCAAAGAACCACAGAATGGGTAATGCTGGCAGGGGCCACAGTGGGTCATCTGGTCCAGCCTCCCTGCTCATCCCAGAGCACACAGCACAGGATTGTGTCCAGATGGTTCTTGAACATCTCTGGTGAGGGAGACTCCACAACCTCTCTGGACAATCTGTTCTGGTGCTCAGTCACACACACAGTAAAGAAGTTCTGCCTCAAGCTCAGCTGGAACTTCCTGTGAATCAGCTTCTGGCTCTGCCTCTTGTCCTATTGCTCAGCACCACTGAGCAGAGCCTGGCTCCGTCCTCTTGGCACCCTCCCTTCAGATACTGACAGACATTGATGGTCACCTCTCAGTTGTTCCTTCTCAAGGCTGAACAGGCCCAGCTCCCACAGCCTTTCCTTGTACGAGAGATGCTCCAGCCCCTCAATCATCTTCCTTGCCCTCAGCAAGACACCAAAGATCAGTGTCTCCAAGCCTGGGAAAGGAGTACAGGCTACAGGTTTGGGCAGAGACTCTGCTACAAGTGTTAAACACACACTGGTGATTTAATGCACATGGAAACTTGGCTATTGCAATACTGTGGTCAGTCTATTTTTCCTTTTGTTAATCACAAGGAGTGAGAATACCACACTAAAACCCCTAAACATACTTACAAAGTTTTGTGAAATATCGCTCTGTGAAAAACAACTGAAAATAAAAGTGAAGTGGTGATAGGTTTAAAACCTGGAAATGCTAGCAGCTGGTACTTCTGTCATGAAGTAGACAGAGACATTAAAAGTGAAGGAGAAAATATTTCTTTCACTGGCTGAAATTTTGTATGGAGGAATCATCTGCTGAAATGCATAAAAAACAGCAATAATCACTCAAAAAGAGTCCCCAGTAAAATATTTTGTGAATTATTATTTTTCTGTGAGATGTTGCAGAAATTTAGTGAGGCAAATTCATTCCCCCAAGAAGTTTGGTTTGGAGGGTTTAGTTTCTTGTAAGAGAAAAAAGGTGTACCCCTAAGTTCACAGATTCCATGAAAAGTGTAAAGTAGAAAAAGTGTTGGATATGAATAATACAACCTTTAAAGAGTTGTGATTTTTCATTATGAATTGTTTAAACTTTTTATAATAAGATAAAACCCCCAATGTCCTGGTTTGGGGTGCTTTTTTGTTTTCCAAATGCCTTAGAAAACTAATTGGTTTGTGTTACAGTTATTCAGGCTTAAATAATCTTAAATGTTCCCAGCTAGAGCTTTAAATAGTCATACTCTGTAAGATAAGTCATCAGGTAATAAAAATTACAACATAAGCTATCATAAAAGCATTTGCTGATAGTGTAGGGCACTTTGAATTGACCTTTGTCAATCATAGTGAAATGGCATAAGAAAATACATTATTTAGAGGCACAATTTCCCCATGTGTTAGGCACAGCCAGCAGGCACTAAGTCAGGCTGAGGATGTCAGAGCAGCTGCCTTACCTGTGGCTGCATTCATTATTCCTGTGCATTGCTAGAACACATTTGAGATTTTGAGCTTGCTAAAGCCACGACTAAAACTTCCTGAAACCTGAGATTCCTCAGTTTACCTGAACACACAGATTCCATTTTTTTTCTGGAAGTCTGCCACGAAGCAACCTATATTGTTGAATAAGAAATAAGAGTTCTCCTGTCATTATTCTGCATTTACTCAGATTATACCTCCATGCTTTTTATTTTTCTTCTGGGTCAGAGAAACATTTTTGTTGACGTTCATCTGTGGAAACATTTTGTTGAAGCTATCATATAGTTGTCACCCATTAATAAGAGTTTTGATTTCTCCCTGCAGAAAATGGACCTGTGTAAAAATAGTTATCTCATATTACAGAAGGTTGACATAATGGAAGCACTGCTTAAAAATTAAATCATTTCATTAGAGTAAGTGCCTGCAACCACTTTCCAGATGACACAATGCATGATAAGCCACAATTGTGGTATGAAGCAGGAAAATAACATATGCTAGAGGATAAAATCTAAGGTAATTATCACAGTTACAATTAGGCCTGGTGTCGTGAGTTATCATATTCAACTTGGCTGTACCTTATGGAAAGAGAAAGAGAAAAAAATTTCATTACAATTGACAAACTGATTGCATTTGCAAATTTATCTTTATTTTTCCTTCCCAGAATTCCATTCATATGTATAGCAGACCTGAATAATTTTTTTCCATACCTTTATGATGGCAGAAACAATATTTGTTTCCCTCTCAAGATATTTTCCCGATGTTAGGCAAATTTGTTTGTGTCATTGCAATGATTCAGAACACAGAAACTGTTAGCTAACAGTGGTCTTATTTTAAATAAAAATCTTGTATTTGGGAGGTGTGCTGTGACAGAGTTGTTAGCTATTCCATTTATCCCTGACAGTGCATCTGTATATTTCATAACACATACTAAGCTGCCATCTGCATTAGAAATTTAATCGTGTAGCAGTCTTAAACATTTTCTCTCTGTTATTCTTTGTCCCTTGCTTTACCACTGTAAGAGCTGACATTGGTGCATTATTCCTGGACAGGGCACTAAACCTTGCAAACACCAGTTATTCAAGTGTGTGCTCTGCTAATGGCCTTGCTCTGCCTCTATGCTGCTTGTGCATTCTTTCTCTTCCCTGAGTTCTGTAATGGATATTGCTTACAATAAAAATGTGCTATAAATTGAATTTTTACTGCTAGCACTCATATATAGAGCTGCACCTATGAATGGAAAAACTGAAAAACTCCCAGCTTAACAGGCTGAGTGAAATTATTACACATCAGTCAAAGAAATGCACTTTGATATATGCTGTCATGGTTTTATTTTCAATGCCAATTGCGCATAAAAGTTCAAAGGAAAGGAATATTTTGGGGATTTTTAATCTCTTCAGTCTGTGCCTTGCCAGGTTTTTCATATTTATTTTGGAAAGGTCCTATAGTTTAACCTAGTGCTAAATCACGCATGTACTATAATTGGGAATTGCTAGCAAAACACCTTGAAGAGAAAAAACAAAAGAAAACAGGCTTATGAGCACACCACACCTGTAATTGAGGTGTATTTCTCTCTTCAATAATCTGGTTAGACATGTGGAAATGAAACATAAGAAAACAAGCAAACAAACTCCCCAAAACAAACAACCCCCAAAGAAAAACAAACGGAAAAATCAAAACCAAAGAACCACAGAGGATGCAATAAACTGATTTCTGATATATGAAAAAGGTTTATTTCATTTTCTTACCAGGAAAGGTAGTTGAGCAACTCATGGGATTAAAGGAGTCACTTGAAGACTCAGTGTACTCAGCTCAGTGCCTGACTTCATGCATTATTTTGGGCAAGTCATTCTCTTTAACCAAATTTTGTTGCCTGAAAGATGTTCAGGTCAGAAGCAATTGTATTCTGTATTTGTACATGCCCTGAAACAAAAGAAGGTAACTTATTGAAATGTCAACAGTAAGCCTTTTTTTTTTTTTTTGCAATATTCTGAGCCAATAGCTTTCTCCTAAGATTCATGTTTAATTTAAAATTTCCAGAGAATACATTTAGTTGGGAACCTCATATAAAGCTTCATAGAACTTCTGACAAGCCTCCTGCAAAATAATAGCAGTGTGCCATGTGAGTTAATGGGTGCCAAAAGGAAGAGAAAACCAAATCAATTAGCAAATGTTATCTTCCCTCTGATGTAGGTAGGTTTTTAATTAGACTATTTAATCAAGAAAAAATCAGAATAAAAATTGAGCAATTGCTGTTAGTGTTTCCTGCTGTAAATCCTGAATAGTGCGTCCCCTCACTTTTCTAACTCTTTTTTTATTATTTCCTTATGACATTGAAATTCTCATTTTTAAAAAATTACGGAATTCGGTGTTGTAACTGTGGAAAAAAGTATTTGCCATTTTTCAAGCCACAGGAGATGAAGCAATAAGTACCTGATTTTGGAATGTAAAAGTGTAGTCAAAGAGATTAGTTTTGCGCGTGTGATTTAAAAACCTAATATAATCCAAAACCCAGACACAAAAAACAACTTTGAAGTTCATAATAAAATATTTAGTGTTCATGTGTGAAGTTAAAATTAAAGATTACTCAGATAATTGAACAGCATCAATATTAATGATCTGAGGAGGGAAACAGCAACAAAAAGTTGCCATGTCATTGAAAAAAATGAATGGATGCATGTGAGAATATCTGAAAAAGACATACATCCCTGAGGTGTGCGTTACGTCATGAAATGCTAATGATGTTGAATTATTCTTTTACTTTCAGGGTAGTTTCTCTCCATCTTTCATAGCAAATAACTGAAAATCACTTTTGCATATCACACCTGACTACGTTTCTCTGTCCTGAGGTGAGGGTTGGCTATGTTTGGCATCACTCATGGGCCTTGACCAAAAGTGCTACAGCAGGACCAGAGTCACGTGTCTGTCATTGCAGACTGCCATCATCACTATTGCCACAGAATTTTCCATTCTTCACCCTACTGCATGAATGTCATGTGTCTGCTAGAATAACACTACAGGTACAGATAGTACCAATGTCAGCAGGACAGAACGGGGCATCCTGTCTGTGGCTGTTCTGCAGCACCCTTCTTTTATTTATTCTGCAACAGGCTGTAGGAGGCTCACTTTTTTAAGCAAAGTTGTTGTAAAACAAATGAGAAAGTCCTTGTAGTGAAATATTTTTTTCTAGGTATTTAAATTGTACATATATCTAAATTATATCTCCATGATGTAATTTTTATAGATTTTTTTT
>WAAE01018032.1:0-26512 GCA_013400495.1 Nicator chloris | reverse complement strand
ATACAAGAAATTCCATTTAAACAGAAAAAAATCTTTTCCTTTTTCTTTTTCTTTTTTTTTTTTTTTTCCCAGTAATGATGTGTTGAAAAAAAAAAAAAGCCAGTATGCCTAGAGAGGTTGTGAAGTTTCTGTCCTCAAAGGTGTTCAAAATCTGACTGGACACAGTCCTAAACAACCTTTTCTAGCTGACTTTACCTTGAGCATGGATATTGGACTTCAGTATTTGATCTTCAGTACTGTCTCCCAACCTCAAAAGTAATTTTGTGAGGGCTCCAAATTTAACAGCATAGGTTTGAGCCTCTGACAAAAAGATATTGAGTGAAAGGAGGTAAGAGATCACATTATATATACCTTTTCACAAATTTAGCAATCTGCTGAATGGAATTCTGTTTTCATAGACTTTGAAAAACCCCAGAGATGGATCTAACATATCTAAACCGTGGATTTGTCAGAAACTTGTCTAGTTTCTACCTATTTTATGGTGGGCTTTACAATTCTCACAATTCTAAAACTGATAGCTATACCATATTTCATAGGTGAGAGAGATACAAGTCCTGAAACTCATAGTCTTGGAACTCAGATCCTGAACTGGGGATTCCTGTTACTCCTATGATTCCTGTGACTCCTCCTTCACAGAGGAGCACCTGCATTTTTTGTGCACCTGCTCCCGTCAGGGCATGGGAAACTGAAAGGTCCTTTATTTACTGTAGGCACTACTAACACGCAGTCAAAACATCAGTGTGTCATCAAGATTATTCTCATACCGAATCCAAAACACAACACCATACCAGCTACTAGGAAAAAAATTAACTCTATCCCAGCCAAAACTAGGACAGAAATCTGTTAAAGATCCTCCAATAGACAGAAAACTACATCAACTTTAAATCATCATGGTTCATTTGAGTAGAGAATGGAATTTACTGGTACTGTTGTCAAAGTTACACTTCCAGCTTTCTAATTATCTTCAAATCACTTTGTTCAGATAGCTGGAGCCCAGCCTTGGGGAGAAGTAAGGCTGCAGTTTGGGTGTGGAGCAGAGCATGTTGATAAAGAGCTCAGAAGTGGAGCAGGCACCACTTGCACCACAGGCTGAGCAGCAGCTTGAAACCTAGCCTTACTGCTAGAGAACATTAAAAACTCCTGTTCAGAGGTGTGTAGCTAAAGTGAAGCAGTTACCCGGTTAACAAATTACCTTGTGTATAAAAACCAGAACTGCAATAATTAAAGTCATATTTTAAGAATTAGGAATTGGATAGTATTGTTTTTCAGCTTAGTTCTCTATCTTATTTTCTCTGCTAGCAAAATGCTGATAGGCAAGCTGGTTGATTAGTATGTATGAATAGAGAAAATTAGCTCACCAAATGCCAGCAGGTTTAGCTTAAGTTTGCCTCAGCTTCTGGGTGAAGATTCAGGCCACTGTTCTGTCAGCAGATGTTAAACTTCATCCAAGTTGTTGTTAATCCACCTCACAGAGGTAAGATATTAGGATGTTCTGCAAATCATTCAAGTCCTTAGTTTCTGTTAAAAATGCTGAAGAGTCCTGCTCCCTTTAGAGATTTTGGGAAAATAGACAGACTTAGAGAGAAATCATAGAATCATAGAGTAGTTTAGGCTGGAAGGAATATTAAAAGTCAACTAGTTTCACCCTCCTGCCATGGTCAGGAACACCTTCCATGAGATCAGGTTGCTCAAAGCTCCCTTCAACCTGACTTTGAACATTTCTAGGGATGGGGCATCCACAATATTTCGGGGCAATCTGTTCCAGTGTCTCACCACCTCCATAGTATTTTTTTTTTCTAGCAGCTAAGCTAAACCTGCCCTCTTTTGGTTTAAAGACGATATCACTTGTCTTATCACTACATGTCCTTGTAAAAACACCCTTTCCCTCTCTCTTGCAGGCCCCCTTCAGGTTCTCCAGAACCTTCTCCAGCCTGAACAACCCCAGCTCTGTCTTTGCAGGAGAGATGCTACAGCCCTCTGATAATAGGATCAAATCCTATGAACATTGCCTTGTTACTTAATTTCTAACAAAATTAATGGGAAGTGGAATGTTGTTGTTTTTTTTTTTTAATTTACCTGACATTTATTTGTGGTTTTAGGCATTTGAATTCCTAGCAAAATTTGTCTTACAGAATCCTAAAAAAAAAAAAACCACCAAAAAATTCCAAAGATGTACTTTTCTCCTGATATATAACCAGCAAGGGTCTTTGAAATAAGGTAAGGAAATCTCCCCAAGAACTGCAACAATCTGTATACCCTTAAAAATATGGAAACAGGAATTTATACAATATTATAAAAAGCAAAAAAAGATGGGGAAAAAGAAGCCAGAGGCTAGAGGCGGGGGAAGTGTTACTTGCAAAATTAATATTTTTCTTTGAAAGGGTCTACCTGTGATCTTACCTGGATTACTGTTGAAATAAAACTCAGAACAGGAAAAGTTTGGACACTTTAGTATGCAAATACTCCCCTGGGGCAATTGCAGCTGCTCATGTTATGTCTTTTCAAAGCAATGGGTAACTGGTTTAATTTAGTTTACGGACTGATGCTTTAGCATACTGCTCCACTGGTTTGCACAGTTTTAATACTTTCCTAAAGTTTAAATTAGAATTTTGACTTCTGCTGAACTTTTGAAATTACTTTATCTGATATATAAATCCAGTTGCTCAATGCTAGTAAAAATGCTAATTATTACTTAAGTCCAAATATAAGTTGAGTTTGTATAATGCAATATAGTCAGATTTTTAAAGTATTTTTATAATGTACTTTTGAAAATGTCATAAAATTTTAAGATACTAATAATTCTACTTCTTGACAGCATTATGAATTATGAACAAATCATGTTCTCCTTCCAATCCCTTTTGGAGGATGGTTTTAATGCAAGTAATAAGAAAAAGTTTCAAGTTCTTAAAATACAGCTTCCTTGGTTAAACTGACTTTAATAAAATCAAGACAAAGCCACTCTGAGCTGCTGCACAGTCATACATTGGACATAAATGAAAAATCAAAAATCGATGGAGAGAGAGGGGATGGAAGTAAAAAGAGTGGATATTTTTAATTAATGAAAATTCTACATTACTATAATTTACAAGAAAAAAGCAAGTAAGGGAATTAAAAAGGAGATGATCTGTCTAACTGTTTGATAGTGGCTTTATTTTAACTTTTTTTCTTTTTTTTTCTTTTTTTTTTTTTTTTAACTGTGTATCAAAAGAATTTAACAAACACTTGAACCATAATAGTGATGGTAGTAATTCCTTCTGGTGTCTCTATTTAGCTATTTATTTAAATTAAGCCTGTTCTGGGCTTGATAGGAGTTCACACTGGTGTATTTCTGTGTGTGCCTTTGCCCTCCTTTCAAAAACATGCAAAGAACTGAATGAGCTTCATGCTTCATGCTTCACAAAAAATGTGCATGAGCAGTAGTGAAGAGGTTGACATTTTATGTCAATACTGTATTGCACAAAATGTTACAATAATATAGATGTAAAAGATTATTTGTAACCCCCTAAAAAACCCCAACACCCAGAAAAGGATTCAAACAGCTAACATAATTTTGTAGATCTTTGCTTGGTCTTGGCTGCATTGTAGGAGTACAGATTGTACTTTGGAAATGATAAATGAAACCTTTAATTTGAAAGGGCACTTAAAAAGTTAATCAGGGAAGAATGAAATAAAGCAGGAACTAAGAACCTATAAAAAGAAGATCCTTTTGACTGAAATGCCTGAATTAGTCACATTAAAACAAAAATCATCAGACTATTTTAAAAAACAGCCCAGTTACAAAATTAGACTAAAAATTTGATCTAATCTACCCAAAGACATGCAAGAAGTTAAAGATATAATTTTTTAACTGGTGAACTAGATGACCTTATAGGTCTTTCCTAACCTAAACCATTCTATGATTCTATTTTCCATTAAATATTAAATTAATCATATTTTAGTAACTTGGTAACAAAAGTGTAATTCACATGATCTCACATTCACTCCAAGGTTTCCACATAAAGGAGTGATGATATCCTTAATATTGTGCATGTTAAGATCTAAAACTTGGGTAAGACTTAAGAAAGAATTCACCAATTTTTGGTTTTCAGAACGTGCCATTAGGAATTCTATTTTTTCTGTTAAATCTCTAATTTCACGTTTTATTTTATGTTTCTATTGTGTGGTCATTTGCTGTATCATATCATCTTTTGTTCAGAAACCTTTGAAAATATTTCTTTGGAGAACTTGGCTTATTTGGATAAATTCCTTGTTCTTCTGATATACAATTAGTGTCAATATATCAGCAATGTGCAAATATCCACATCTGTGTGACTGGGTATGTAGCCAAGAAAAGTTACTGCAGCAATAGTTGAGTTTTCATTCACTATTCATTTTCCCAGTGAATAGTGCAGAAGAGGTTATCAAGAATAAGCGTGCAACATAAATCTGTATACTTTACATGTCAATATATTATCAGCACGAAATCCAAAATGGACAGTTTAGGACAAAAGGAAGTTCCCAGCATGTTACAGGCTGATCACAATCTGTCACAACAATTAATGCAATCCGATGCAAAGACAACCTCAATTAGTCATCTTCCATGATAATTCCTGGAAGAGTTAAAATTAAATCAGTCATAGAAATGCGGAATGGTTTGGATTGGAAGGAATCTTAAAGATCACCTGGTTCCAAAACCCGCTGCTATGTGCAGGAACATCTTCCACTAGATCAGGTTGCTCAGACTTTCTCCAGCTTGGCCTTGAACACTTCCAGGGATGGGGCATCCACAACATCTGAGGGCAGCCTGTTCCTGTGCCTGCACAGTGTCCACCTCTCTAGGTGGGGAAGAAGGATTCTTTACCCTGACAGTAAAGAATTTCTTCCCAATATATAATTTAAACCTTTTCTCTTTCAACTTGAAACCATTCCCCCTCGTCCTGTCACTACATGTTCCTGTAAATAGTCTCTCTCCATCTTTCTTGCGGGATCCCTTCAGGGGAAGGCCATAATTAGGTCACCCTTACTCTTTTCCAGGCTGAATGCCCGGCAATACTCAGAATAGACTGTAACAGTGAAGTATAAATTATCTTGGCACCAGTAATGCAAAACTTAGAGAGAGATGAATTAGCACTAAATTAGTAATTAAAATATGTCTTTTCACATTTTAAGTGTTATTAAAGTTGTCTGTTGTTTTGACACTAAATGAGGTTGTTGACATACCTCTTATGAAAAATTAGCCATAAATATTATAGCTTTCAGTTTAAGGGTGGCATGAATTTGATTGTTAACCTTCCTTTCACATATGCTCTTTAAAATAAGCTTATCCATAAATGCTCTTTAATATCTTTATTTCCATTAAAATCTTTCAGGGTCACTAAGACCAAGGTTAGGCCAATCAAGAGATTTGAGTTTTTGATTTGGCTATTATGACAGTGTCTTAGTTTCTGACAAGTTGCAGTAGATCTAACATAGTTTCATAATCTCTCATACTGTGACAAGGTAAATTGAAAAATATAATTTTATGACCTGATACATTATAAACATTATAATATCAGTTTCTATTTTCGTGCCTGGAAGAACAAACAAATATTTTTCTACTTTGTTTTTGAATACCTAAGATGTTTATAAAATGCAGCAGACTATGTATGCCCCAGCTAATATTGTTTTAATATCATAAAACTGCCCTGGAGTGAAAATATCAATTTCTCTGGCAGATTACTGGAAAATTCTAGTCAAAGCAATTATCTATGGTTATTTTCAGGCTTGTAGATCATTCATTATTAATGGATGAGTTAATTAAATTAATTTCAGTGAAAATGTTGAGACAGAGCAATTCCTGTTGAGGTAATATGCCAAGATATACCAGGAGATGTCTGCTTCTTCATTAATTTTGTCTTGATTGAGGTTAGGTGAATCCCTCTGAGAGGCTCTTAGCAAGTCTTAGTCCTTTAGGTGAGAATCAATTTATACTAAAGGCAGTCTTGTGTATAGCATGGATATGTTTTTCTCATAGCTCAAACAAGAAATTAAGAGTTACATTAAGATTTTCTATATTATAACTGCTTTTAATTTGTTAAGCATGAAGCTGCCTTCTTGTGCAAAATGTGTCAGAAACTGCTGCCTTTGTGTTTCCTGGTGAGTAGAGTAGATTTTGTCACCTTGAATTAAGTTTGACCACTGGGTGCATAGTTTAGGTTTTCAGTAACTTCTATTTCAAGAACAGATGAGTAGAGACAATTATTAACAGGAGAGCAATTCCCTTGAGCTCCAGCTGCTCCAGGCCGTCAGGGATGTCTGAGCAGTGCAGTGCTCATGATACCTACTAGAGAGCTTTCAGCATTTAAATTTCTCAGCTTGCCTCTTGTATAGCTAGGAAATATGACCTAATTAGTTTTTTCATCTTTTTCTCTGTTCATGAGGAAGGACATACTGACAGCAATTTAATTAGATGTTCATATAACTTTTGGTAGTGACAAGAACTGGAGATGTTCACAATGGCAGAGGTTTCGTGCCCTCCTCGGTGGACTCAGCCTGTGTATAGACTGGAATCATATTGAGTGGGGTTTTGGGGACAGGGGGTGCTAATTTTTGGTGTTATTTGTTTGTTTCTTGGTTTGGTGATGTTTCGTTGTTTGTTTGGGGGGTAGGTTTTTTGTTGTTGTTGTAGTCTAGTTTGGAGTGTTATTTTTTCTTTTCTTTTTGTGCCTTTGTGGTTTTTTTTAAGTGAGTTAGGCTGTTCATAGAGCGTGCTGGAAGTTTGATTATCTGCCAGACAGAACCTAAGACTATGTAGTCTTCTTTGATTGTACTGACAGTCAATACAAGATTTAACTCTTGCTTGTCAATAGAGATGATGAAGGAAGCTTTTTTTTTTTTTTTGAGCTTTCTCCAATATACAGTCTGCTGGGAAATATGTGGCCAAATAAGCCATACACTAAGATCAGTTTCAGTTGCATGATTCCTTTGTGTCACAGAGTACAGCATGGTTGAAGTTAGAAGGGACCACCTAAGGGTGGTTGTCCAGGACGGTGTCTAGATGACTTTTCAATACTTCCAGGAAGGGATAACCTGTCTGGGCAGCCTCTGCCAGAACTCAGTTACACTCTCAGTAAAAAATTGTTTTCTAGTGTTTATGTGGAACCTCCTCTGTTCCAGTTTGTACCCATTGCCTCTGGTCTGTCACTGGTCACAGCTGAGAAGAGTCTGGCTCTGTCCTCTTTGCACCCTTCCATCAGGTATTTGTGCATATTGGTGATATCCCTTCTGAGCCTTCTCTTCTCCAGACTGACCAGCCCCAGCTCTCTCAGCCTTTCCTCATTGGTGAGATGCTCCAATCCTTTCATCATCCTTATGGCCTGTTTACTCTTTTTGGTATGTCCACGTGGCTTGTACTGTACACACAATTCTGGGTGTGGCCTCACCAGAATTGGTAATGAGGATAATTTTTGCTTAAACAATAACAAAATGCAAATGATGGTGATTTAATTTTCATATGCCGTACACTAAAATCCTGCCAGGGCAGTAGAGGGACCAGCAGCTCCCTGTGGCCCTGAGTTCTAAGAGTTCCATCTCAGGGGTCAGGACAAATCCTGCAGCCAGATCCCAGCCAGGAGCAGGGCAGCCAAGGGGACAGGGGCAGCCCCAACCCCTGGCATCTGACAACTCACTGGAGATGAAAATGGCTTAAGGCTGGGCCAGGGTTTGGGCTTGCAGATGAGCCCAGCTCAGCAGGACCCATGGCCGGGCAGGGCAGGGCTGTGGAGAGCTGGAAGTGGGCCCTGCTGTGACATCACTGGGGCAGGGTCTGATGGCCCATGGGGCTGAAATGGGGTCCTAGGCTATGGGCAGAGTAGGAGGAGCCCTGTGGCATTGGGCAAAGATGGTGAGGGCTAGCAGTGCTCACAGGGAGATTAAAAAGTCAGTGATTATGAATTTATACACAGTTTGGGTCTATATGGGACCTTGAGATTGGCACTTCTATGTAAAACAATCATTGTGTTGACATAAAGTGTTATACTCCACAGTTCTGTGTTTATTACATATTTTTTTAATTTTTTCTTTTTTTTTTTTAAGAATAGCTGCCAGTTATGTCTACAATGATACAATAACCCAAAGCAGCACTGTGAATCTTACTTTTCTTGTGTGTTCTTGCCATATTTAACTGTTTGGTATGAAGCTGTTTGGATGAGATGACCTTGCCATGGTTACTTTTGATTTCTCATAAAGAGAAAAGTGAAGAGTAAGAAAGACTCTGCCTAAAAATTAATCTTGCACCTAAATTATAAGGCTTTTACATCCAGAAACAAAGATAGAAAATGTATTCATCTTGGTGTCAACTTCGACTTTTTTCTTCTTTCTTTCTTTTTCAAATGAAAACACATACAAATAAAATAAAATTTATTTAATATATAAGCATATGAAAACCTGCTTCATACAAGCAGTTAAAGCTGACAATCAAATGTTTTGAGGTTTCAATCTTTGTTGGCCAGAAACTTGGACTGAAGATGACAGAAGTGAAGGAGACAAGATGTTGTTTGTAGGTATTAGGGCAGAGGCAGCTTTTTGTCTCCCCAGCATCTGTCTTAAAAGGTACTGTGAGGAGAAGAAGAAGCAGGGAAGCTAGAGCCAAGAGAGAAGAGGCACTTTAAGCAACAGAAGAGACCCTGAAGCCAGGAAGTGAGATATTTCAGGAAAATGAAATCTGACACAGAGGTCTGCACTGAGATATACTAGGACTTTGTGACGGCAAGGAGTAATTTCAAAATGGGCAATAAATTGCTGCTGTTCCTAAAAAATCATTCACTCTACTTCCATCATCATCTGCTAGTGTTCGTATGCTCTTCCTGCTCTCAGTCCATTACCTTGCCAAAACCATGTTTCATTTTAAACTAGAACAAGACACAGAGGGGGTGGAAATGAGAGCCAGGGAAAAGGAAGGATGTGATAAGATTGATGCTTTTGATACTACATGGCTTCTGTCTCCTTGTTGTGACCATGTAAGTACAGCCTGGGAGGAGCTGATAGAAGAGAGTGAGTGGAATAGTTATGAGTATGAGATGCTGGAATGGGAAAAAATGAGATGCAAACTGAGAGGTAACAGCTAGAGTGAAAGACAGGCTGGAGCAAAGGGGTACTGAAGAAGGCGTAATAAGTGCTTGCTCTAGTCCCTCAGCATTTCCTTGGTGCCAGAAATAATTAATTAGTTAATGGAAAATGTTTCTAGTTTTCATGTACTGTATAGTTCTGTTAAACTCTGAGACTCTTTCCTTATCATCATCTACCCTCTTTGCACAGAAGATTAAGTTCTGAGTATCTAAAATTTTCTAGCTTCCTGGTGATCAATTCTTCTGACAGTCAGCATAACTGGAAAAAATTGTCATAAACATTGATGCCAAGAATTTTAAAAATAAATGTCTTATTAAAAAATGCTTACAAGGTATCAAGATTGGGAAATAATATTTCAAGATTAATAATCTGATTAAAATCTACATGTGAAGCACACATAAGGTTAAATTAACTGTTTCTGTTTTTCCTAACTGACTGCAAGATAAACAACACATGTAGACATTCCATGATTTCTTCTTGCTCAGGTTTTATTCCTGCATTAATACACATTGGTCTGTCTCAGCTTCAGTAATGAAGTATTAATTTCCTCGTGCAGTTCTGTGATGTATTCAACACTTGACTATCATGTGTTTTGGGTGGATTTATTTGATTTTGCTTTACAGGGGGTAAGAAAAAGATTAAATTCAGAAGCTGATTTGGGAATCTCTATTCCATACACACAAAGAGGATGAATTAAAGGATTAACATTGACAATCTTGTTCTGGCTCTTGTTACCTTTTCCATTTTTTAGAAAACAACCTGTAAATGTATCTATTTTGCACAAGACTTCTTTGGGCTTGGTATGCTTTTTCTTGAGTTACAATGGAAACGAAAATTGTGTATTCAGTTATCATCTGTTGAAACCGGTTGGGGAAGTGTTTTTTCTCTTCTATGACCAATTCCTCGTGACTCCAGGGGGGAGGGGGTGGGTGCCTTCTGTTAACGCGCTAGCTGTTAAAAGCAGATGGGGCATTGCTCTTTATCTCTTGCACCACCCATCCTCCCTTCGGGGGATATCTTCTGTTAATGGGCCATTAAGGCTCACCATATGACTGATAAAATTACATCATCCCATTGTGAGACGCTCCACCCAGTGGAAAGAGCCAAGTGTTTCTACCTGGATAAAAGCTGAGATTCAGAACACCAGGATAGCCAGTTTTCACTGGATTCCCAGAGGAATTTAATGACCAGACCACTCTACACCACCACTGGACCTTCAGAGAAAACTACACCCTTTTACAGGATCATCTCTGCTCCAACAGAACCACATCTGTCACTCCAGGAGGACTTAATTGGACTGCTCCCAACACCCTGACCAACAGGGCGTCAGGTCGTATTCTGACTCTGTCAGTGTTTTCTTTCTTTTGTTTGTTTGTTTTTTATACTACTAGATTTTTATTTTTAATATTCTTCGTAAAGAACTGTTATTCCTATTCCCATATTTTTGCCTGAAAGCCCCATTATTTCAAAATTCTAATAATTTGGGGGGCGGGGGGGTGAGGTTTACATTCTCCGTGCCAAGGGAGGATTTGGCTTTCCCTGATAGATATCTGTCTTTCCAAACTAAGATTTTTTTTTTTAATGTTATTGTCTTCTAAAAATATAGGAGATATATAAAATAATTTTCCACTCCTTTAGAAGTCTATCCAGAATTTGAGGGAGCTGTTTATCTGTTTAAAAGCATACTACAGCAGAAGTGGTCATTGAATTAGGTGAATTCTTCTAATTGTATTGAGGAATTTCAATGCAGTTTCAAATGGTGTGATGTAGCTCTGTGATCACTTTGAACAGCATCTAGATGAGCTCTTTGCACATAACTGTGAAATCAAGAAGTAGCACATAATAGCATAGTAATAATTAACTGAAAACTTGGACTTCACATCTGCTTTTGAATACTGTCACCACATAATCAATATAGGAAGGCTATAAACATGGGAGCTAACCATGAAATGAAAGGCATATAAATGTGTCAAGTTTTGAGATCTTCATTCTGAAAACATGTGCTTCTGCTTTAAATTACAGTGGAAATCTCTGCAATTAAGGTATGACATGCCCTTCTGGTAATGAGGTTTTCCAAATTATATTGGAAGCATATGATTCTCTTACAGAATCACATGAGCCCACAGCTTAGATCCTGAAGTATCATGTTTGAATTACAGGCTGTTAATTTAACTTTAATTAGAAAATCACCTGAATGTTCATGTCCAGTTTTAATGACAAGAAACCTTCAAAGCTTCCACTCATTTGGTTTTACTTATTCAGTAGTCAGATGCATTTAGAGTTAAAGCTTATAAATCCATTATCGCTTAAGGACAGAATTATTAATCAGTTAAAAATCTGTTGTATATATTAAAAGCCTTTACTCATTCAGATTGTAAAGTGTTTTCATTAAAATCTATTTTAAACTGATTAATAGGAATTTATGTATGAATTTGCTTATGTGAAAGTAGATAACATTTAATGAAAGTAAAGTTCCCAAACATTTAACTTAGATAAGGAGTCAACTTCTTGTAAAACCCAAGTTACTTAGCACAATAATTGCATTATAATTTGCTACACTTTTGCATATTTAAGGAAGAAATTCAAGAAGTGATTAATTTATGTCCTTAACCTTAATTTCTTTGCAAAGTAAATATTTTCTCATTTAAAAAAGCCAAAAACCTCTACTTTAATAGTCAACTTAAAATATCTCAAATAAATCCACATCCTATGGAAAACCAGGTTTGTGGTAGTTAAAGGTATTACTTGATTACATCCTCTTACCCACATCAACATCACAATTCAGAAGCATCTTATGTAAAGAATAAAGCTTAATACAAATTCTTCCTTAAAGAGTTCACAGAATGGTTGCTAAATTGGGAAGGCACCTTGAAGAAAATTCAGTCCAAGCTTCCTATTCAGAGCAGGGCCAATTAAGGAGCAGATTGTTCAGGACTGTGCTCTACCATGTTTCTAGCATCTCCCTGATATAGTCTCCAAATCCCTCTGGTTAGCCTGTTTTGACGACTTTCATGGTAAGAATGATTACTTGTATTTAGAGAGTTTTCTGTATTTCAGTATGTCCCCATTGTCCCTTAGTCTCTCACTTGACATCACTGAGAAGAGTCTGTCTCTGTGCTGTTTTCTTCCCCTCCCTAACTGATATAAATGTATTGGTAAGATGCCTTCAAACCTTTTCTTCTTGACATTAAACAATCCTGGCTCCCTGTAGTATTTCCTTAGGTATCAGATGCTCAGATCATTTTAACGTCTTCATTGTTCTTCACTGGATCTGCTTTGGTATGTTAATAGACAAAAGATGGAACTGGAAAAGATGCATCTTTTCTATGCCTTCTGCCAAAATCAATCAATATTGTACAGGCATTTTATATTTTGTCTAAAATTTCAACAGTTTAAGTCTGAAGTGGCTTATTACTATTATTATTGAATTATATGCTGTTTAGGTTTTGTTGTATGTGATGCTTTCAGAAGGCACAAATTACTAAACCTGATTTTAAATCTTTATAAAAAACTTTATTTTGGTATTTTTATTGTTTAAAAGACTATTAGTGGTTTAAAAGAATAGCCCCAAATCAATCTATGTCAGTGAAGCATTTGGTTTATATAGTGTAATTTATAACCATTATAATCAAATCATATCTTTGTGGGTACTGGCTTGACCTGGAAAACATGGAAGTCACACTTTTAAGTCACCTGTCTTCTACTAGAGACAGTGATGGAGTGAAATAGACTGACATAGTGGGAAATAGCAAATGTGTTAAAATCTGTGATAACAACAATTCTACACTGTCAAAGACCTGTAATTGACCCTTGATACCTCCCCTTTCACTAAATATGCTTGCTATGTCCAGTGTTGCTTTTATTTAAATTATTCAGTAGTTGAAGACATACCTCTATTGAATTAAATTTCAAATCCCCAAATATTAATTTATGACAAGGATCACCAGCTTTAGCTCAATTTAATTTCAAATCCCAAAGTTTGCATTGAAATTCCAATGAATATTTTCAACACTAATTACTCAATTTCTATATTAATAAGGGAACTGGCACCTCATAAATATCACATTGTGCTATTATCTCCATATGTTCTTGTTCCCTATAAATATAGCAAATCTGCAATTAGCACTAGAAATATTCATTAAAGTTTGAAGGTAGATAAATAACAAGTAGGAATGCCATTTATTTATTATAATTTACAAAGCAAAGAACATCTAAGTGCTTCTCATTTGATTAATGTGCCACATACCACCAGTTACACTAAATGCTTCCACTGAACTAGCACTAGATAAAATTCGTAAGACAATATGCTAAATGATTTGTCTGTTTTGGCATAGCACAACACCTTGTTAAGTTTTGATTAGCCTCCCCTCTAATGTTAGGATTGCGAAAGACTTTTAGAGATACTCTTTTTTTAAATCCCCCTGTCTAGGACTGGTTTTTGTTTTGTTTTGTTCTGTTTTCAATATAAAACAAAACCATGACATGCATTTGGAGTATCCTCTGTGTGAAGAATTTTTTTTGGGGGGGTAAGTTTTCTGTCGAATCATGAAATCTGTGAGCCACCTGTACTGAGAGCTTACTTGGCCTGGCAGGTGTAAACTTAGGAAATTGGCTTCAGTATACAGCATAATTGCTCCAAAACACACTCTTCTGATAATTTGTGTACCATGAATACTCTAGCTCTTTTCTCTTTGCAGATACTAACTGTTGCACATTTGGTGCTGCACTGCTTGCCATGTAGAGCAGATGATACGAAAAGTTTTCAAAGCCTGTCCAGATGCCAGTCTTAAGTATAAAGACAGTGGGGTATTCATGTCTCCCTTTGCACAAAACAAAGGCAGGGGAAAAGTCAAAACAGCATGTGCAAAAAAACCCTATAAACAAGAAACTCTTAAAGCTACTAATCTGCTTTTCCTACTCTGTACTCTTTCCTTCACTGTGCTTTGATTATGACTTGGATGGCTTTCCACATAGCCTCAACTATTAGTGATACATTAGAAATATAAAATTACTCTTCCCTAAGGAATTTTCTAAACATACACTCAGTAGAAATATTAAAAAGAAATACTGATTTTATAGGTTCTGGAAATAAATTATTTTTAATGACAATAAGGATAAAGAAGCATTAAGAAAATCCATTGTAGTCTCAGAATGGTTTTTATGCTCCCTTTATGTTTGTTTTCTCTTTTGTCATTGTTAAGACTTAACATGCAGATACTCACATGTTTCTGAGGAAATCATTCCAATTTAGATTTAGTTCACATCTCTGTAAGCCAGTTTCTTTAAGTGGTATATAGCTTTTTAACTAGACCTGACGTTTTTTTCTCTGTGTGTGTGTGCTGTAAGAGACTTAAAAATCACGATTGCCTCAAACAATGTTAAGATCACCGTAGGACTTTGCCCACTCTGACAAACCATGCAAAGAAACACCTGCTCCTCTGCAACCACTTCCTCTCTCCCGAATATGCTTCTGCAAATACCTGGAGATTTGGACTGTGAGTTAAGCCACCTGCGAGGAGTTTGAGATAAGATAAAGGTGGTGCTATTGTCCAGTTATCTCAGGTCTAAGGAGATTAACAAGGCTGGAGGAAAAGAATGTGTCCACTAGGAAAGCCAACTCTGCAGCTGGGCTGAAAATCAGCTCTGGCCAGGTCCTGCAGGGGGAAGCCACAGCTCACAGCCCATTCCTGAGGCTCTTCCACTAGAGGACTGCATGGATTGCAAAAGACAACCACAGTGTTGCAAAAGGCAGTGTAAAACTCACCCCCTACCAGGGGAAGTGCTTGGGCATTCCCAGTACACCTGAAGTTATACTGTCACTTATAACACAGGAAGGAAGGGAAGATTTGCCAGTAACAAAGAAGAACACAACCCCTGGCATCAGAAGACTAGAACAGAGATCAGGATGATATGACTGGGCCACAGCAGCACCTCAAGTTTAGTTTTTGTATATTGCTTGAGAATATAGCTTTGTTGTGAATGTCTCTCTTAAATTTATCTTCATTTTATGTGCAATTTACTTTTAGTTTCTGGTGTGATACTTTATGACACATATCTGATAAAGCATGATATTTGCATAAAGCAAACATTTCCATACAATGATTTTATTTCTATGACTTACGAATCTTGTACAAGCATGCTTTATATTCACAACAGATATTCTCGCCTCAGCTACGGAGATTGTGTCATGAGCTTAGCATTTTAAAGTAGGATAAGCAGAAAAACTTACAAAATGGAGCAAATTTAAGCCCTTAGTTCCAGACTGTGAAGCTAATCATATTTAAAACAGGTGGTGACAACAGTTTTTCTGGTTGAACTGACAGTAGAGTCTACTCCAAAGGAATGCTGGATATGCGTTCAGAAGCTTTGGGATACGTAATGATGCATGGACTTATAATGTACTACAGTAACTTTCTTTAAAAATAAGAATAAACCTTGATAGAATTTAACATCACAGCCTCAAAAGGAGTAAATACTTGGAAGCACTGTATAACTTTCACCCTTACATATAATTCATGTGATTGGATTTAGAGAGAGCATTTTATTGGGCATCAGATAAGACCGCCCCTTGACTTTGCTTTATATTTCTTGTCTTTCTTAATGCACTGCTGAAGGTGAATGGATGTCAAGAATGATACATTAGCCAATGTCTAAATGTATTTATATGGAGACATTGAAGGACAGTTCTTTAAATGCAGCTGGACAGCAGGAAAATAAATGACAGAGTTCTCAGAGTGTCACTTAGAATTTCATGGTTGTCAGTCATCAGAATAAATTCCACTATGCCTATAATGACGACTCTAATTATATATATATATAAAACAGAAAAGCTGGTTTTCTATTTTGGCTCTTAAATTAAAAACAAAAATTAAAAAAAATCTTTCAGTAACAACTCTCCTTATAAAATTTTTATATATAGGAGTCATCTGTACAATGCTTCTATATGAGGGCTTTAATATGAATGCTCACGTTTAAAATATTGCTTCAAGTCCATTACATAGTTTAATTATTATTAATTGGTGTATTCTCTCATAATACATGACGAGTTAGACTTGTTTAGTCATGATTCTGGAAGAAGATTAAATTAAATATTTTCATTTCAGTCACTTATATTATTACTGGCAGTTACCAGACATTACTTTTACTCTAGGTGCAATATTAATTACATTTGATCTCACAGATGGTTGTGGTCCTACGGACTGGATGTGCTGAAGTTCCTGAGACAAAGTCATAGGATTCAGCAACAATTAACCTAAAGGTCTCCAGCGCCCTATGGTAGAATGGCCATTTCCAGGTTCAGCCCCAGCGCAGGGCACGGCTGAGCCCCTCAGCCACGGGCGGGCGGGCGAGAGCCCCGGGGAAAGCCCGGCCAAGGGAGGGCAAAACGCTGCCCGGCAGCCGGGGCTGAGCCGGGGGAACCCAGCCACAAACAGCCCTGCCAGCCCCGAGGGGACAGCGGGAGCAGGGACGGGGGCAGGAGGGACTCGGCTGAGAGGCTCCTGCAGCTCTGGGAGTGACCCTGGCAGGGCAGGTGGACGTGCCCTGAAGGAACTATGGCCACTGAAAAGACCATGCAGATGCAGGTTTACCTTGAATGACTGCAATCTGTGTGAACGCCCTAGGCTGCAGCAGGGAGAAGTGTGAGGACGAGCGAGAGAGAAAGAAGAGCTTCTATGGACTAGCAGTCCTAATTCCCCATTTTCTGCATAGTTGGGGCAGAAGAGGTTAGAGGAGTTAGAGATGAGGGAGGGAAGTTGAGAACCTGGGAAGAAAAGGAGAGGAAGAAGATGTTTTAGTTTTTTTTCACAATATCCATCTCTAATTCAATCATCAATAAATTAATATTTCCCCAATAGATTTGGCTCAAGACTGTAACAGATAAGTGACATCCCTCTGTTTGTCTTGATCCTTGATAAACTTTTGCATCCTGATTAACTCTCTGATCACAAAAATGAAACCACTTTGAACGTTTTCTCCAATTCAAAAACTTGACTGCACTGCCTATTTCAGAGCTGTGAGAACCTGCTTATTCTGCTGCCAGTGCTTTACTATGCAACAACACTCACAAGGGTGCTGTTTGTGAAGTGGGATAAGATGAGGTAGCAGGTTATTGATCTGCTCTTGTGACCACTGGTCTTCCTACTGATGCCATGTTAGGATGTCCAGGTATTTCTTCTGCCACTGTTTTCCTGCGCGTGTTAATTTTAGCAGGTGTTGACAACCTTGTGGTGGTATGATATTTTCAAGGGTTTGAGAAGTTACATTCTACTTTCTCTGGTCCTAGGGTTGGGAGGTAATTTGAGGCCCATCCCTGACTGGCAGTTACCATAAGTGAGGAGGGGCTGTATCATTTTGTGGCATAGCATTTTTCTAGAAAGGTTTTGTGTGCAAATGTGAAGGATGAGAGAGATGTGTGAGGGAATGGTGAAAAATATATTAGAAGGCCAACAGTGCTTCAGGAAAACATCTGTACTTGTTTCAGCTGTCAGAAGGGGGTGATGTGGAGAGACACAGTCTCAACAAATCCCGAGACCTTAAGATGTCAGGTTAGTAGAATGCCTCATGACCTTACACTACTGGAGGAAAAATGAAGTGTACTGTGCTACATCCCTTAACACACACAACAGCCTCTTTCTTCCCAACAGTTTATGGCTTAGCTACCTTGCGGTTTTTTCAGTGCTCTTGATGGTTGTGACTATATAAACAGACACAACTCAGTTAATGTTCCTAGAGGTCAATGTTGATAAAGATATTTAGGCTTATACAAAACTTGTATAATAATTCTATTTTGAATTCTACAGCTTCTTTCTAGCACAACAAATTTATAACAGGAAGTTCTTTAGCAATATTAATGTAGAACTCTTGAAAAAATATTTTAAGCCTTAATTAGAGTTTTGAAAAATAACTGCTTTAAGTAAAATATGCTTAGCTTTCATCTTTCTGCAGAAATGTTCAGCTCTGAAGTAATTCAGTTGATTTTCAGTGCACATTTTAATAGAGAACATATTTTCATGTCAATCAGGACTTTCATGTTTTCTTTTAAGCAAAGAAAACACTCCAAATTAGTTCTACTTAAAATATTGGCAATAAAAGGTGTGATAAAAACTTGTACAAGTGCAGTTAGTACTAAAAGGTTTTTCTTAAGATTTTCCAAAGTTATTACTCAGAAAAACAAAACTATTTAATCGAAACACTTCTGAGATTGTATGGAATACAGTGTTGAACTATTTCTTCCCTATAAAATTAAAAGACATAACAAAACCCTGGTATTTTTACTTCATTTTCATTACAGTCAACACTAATGCCAATTGTGTTTGGTTTCTATACTATCCTGTCAAAGTAAGTGCAAAGTAATATTGCTGATTTTATCAGAGCCTGATAAAATGCATAAAATTGTACTATACTATAGTAGTATCTTTCTTTCAGGATTATCTCACTATTTTGAACAACTAACTTTGTGTGGCACACACAGGGTAAATTAATTTCTCCTATTCTGATCAATGAGAAGGCTCAGAGGTATGTACCTTAACACAATTCATCAAAAAATCATGTTCTAATCATGTGCTGAAATATAGTTTAAATGACAGTGGACAGTCTAACCTGGGTCTAAACAAGTGTTTAGGCAGATATTAAGACCACAGATTTGCTCATTTTTCAAGCATATATTTACATTCAGTGTTGCTTTGAGTTCTAGCAACTGGAAAATTCTCAAAACTGAAGAGTAGCAAACCCTAAATACTGTCTCCTTAAGGAAACATTTTGTTACCAAGAAATTTGAATTCATTTTTAAATACATTATTAACCATGTGCTTTTGAAACAGTGCTTTTAGATTCAAGTGAGGAAAAATATATTTGTTAAAAGTTAATGGGAATCTTAGGTATGTATTTAAATCTGAATTTTCATCATCTGTGCTTCACAGGCTCCCCATGACTCTGGAAAACATTCTGGTTTGCATTTTGCTACAGTGAGCTTTTAAGAAAATATGTGGCTGACTGAAGAATGCAATCTGATAGATGACAGTTCATGGTAAAAAACATTTTACAATAGATCAGATATTTTGATCAGATCGTATTTTCTAAAGGAGAAATGTTAGAGGAAAAAAATGTGTTCCACCTTGCTCAAAGAAAAAATATAGTAAGTAGTAAAGCTTAACGTAACATGTTTAATTCTGCTCACACAGATGATCATTCTACCATTTTTATCTCTGACACTGGTCAGTAGTAGATGCCTAAGGAAGGAAGAGACAGGGCAATTGCATAGTAATAGTTTCCCAGGTCCTAGTTGTGCAGATGCAAGCACTTTCTGACTTAAGAACTTCCTGAGGCCATATCCCTGTTGCTGTTTTAATACCATAAGTAATTTTTTTCCCCTCACTGAATGTATCTTATTGTTTGGGTTGAAACTCCCAATGGTTTCAAAAGGTTATGGCTCAAAGGCATGGTAAGAGAATTTACATAATAACTACACACACTTGCTTTGTCTAAGTATGTCCTGGATTATTAGCAATAAAGATAGATTCAAAACAAAAAGTTGTCTACTTTTAACAAAACATCATCATCTTATTTGCTCAAAACTACAATCTAGAACTAAGAATCAACAAGCTGGAGCATAATATATCATAATTTGAATTTCTTTTACCTGACAAGATTTTTTGGGAAGGAGAATCTTAGTTATTCTTTCCTATATAGTCTCAGTGGAATCCAGAGCAAAATGGAAATGGGGACATTTAGCTGCAAGAATTTTGCATACAAAATAAATGGCAAAGTTTTAAGGGCACAGGCATTTGAATACTATAATCAAAATGTCATTTAATGCAAATTCCAGAAGTAGTATCAACACAGAATTATAAACTTGACAGTGAAGTGCCTTTCATGAATAAATAGTTAAAGAAAGGTTAGGATATTGTCATCTCTATCATGCTTCTGTTTGCTCTTCAGAGTTCCTGCTATTCCAATTTGGTGTAAAGTAGGTAGTTTTTTAAACCACTTTTTTAAGCTACAAGCACCAGTTTTCAATTCTCTGCAGATACTCAAATATGTCATTGTTCTTTTAAATTGGAGACATAGCTATCCATGTAAAAATACACACTCAAAAAACTACACTTAGCCATTAAAAGAATATTCAGTCAAAACACTTTAAGTGAGAAGCAAAAGGGATTTATTTTTAAACTGGATAAAGTGTGTAGTTTAAGATTGGAAAAGTAGAGTAGACCTGTTTTAATTTTCTGACAATATATTCACTGACAAAGGACAACATTAAGTTTCATCTGTGTTGATTTTTCCTCATTGGATAAAAGATACAAATAAATGAATCATAGAAACATTTAAGTTGAAAAAGACCATTAAGATCATTGAATTCAATCATTAACCTAACACTGTCAAGTCTACCATTAGCCATGCCCTCAAGTGCCACATCTATATATATTTTAAATGTCTCCAGGGATTGTGACTCCACTGCTTTCCTGGGCAATCTGTTCCAGTAGTTGGCAATCTTTTTGGTGAACAAATTTTTCCTGATATCCAATCTATACACTCCCTGGCACAACATGAGGCCATTTTGTCTTGTCCTACCAGTTGTTCCTTTGAAGAAGAGATCAGTAACCACGTTGTTAGAGTGGTTTCCTTTCAGGCAGTTGTACAGAGCGATAAGGTCTCCTCTGAGCCTCCTTTTCTCCAGGCTAAACACCCCCAGCTTCCTCAGACACTTATCAAACTTGTGCTCCAGACCCTTCACCACCTCTGTTGCACTTCTCTGGACTGCCTCCAGAATCTCAGTGTCTTTCTTGTAGTGAGTGGCCCAGAATTAAACACAGCATTTGAGTTGTGACCTCACCAGTGTTGAGCACAGGAGGACAATCACTGCCCTGGTCCTGTGGGCAACACTATTTCTGGTTCAACTATTTCTGGTTCAAGCCAGGATGTTCTTGGCTTTCTTGGCCATCTGGACACACACTAGATCATGTTCAGCTGGCTCCTGAACAATATTTGTTCCACAAGTTATTTTGATAAATTTTAAGTTGAAGGATTAAAAACAAACAAACAAACAAAAACCAACAAAACAAAACAAACAAACAAACAACAAAAAACCACAAAAACAAAAACCAGAAAATCCTCAAGCATACATAAAATTTTTCTACAGCCTGCTATTTGGTGCTGTTTTAATAGGTTTCAAGTTTCATGAAGTGATTGAAGTATTTTGAATAAGGCTGAATAACTTAAAAATAATTAAATTTTAATCTTCCCATACATCAACATTTTTCCATTATCTTAACAAAAAAACCTGAAAAGTGAGATTTTTGTTGTCCATCCTTGTGTAAGTGTAGCCTGTTCATGGCTCCTCTGCTTAAATATTACAAACCATGCTTCTGTTTGAAGATGAATGTGGTATCTGTAGTTACTGAATGACATTACATTAATCAGAATATAGAAAGCTGTATTTTTCCACCAATTGCGTATATTACTCTGGAGACAAGATACAGGAAATATGTTTTGACAGTGATGAGACTATGGAATTCACCTTTATCGTAACACATTCAGCTTGGCCACTCAGTCCTCATCTTGCTATATTGTTATCTTGTCTTGCTTTTGTTGAACACTTTCAACTCCTCCAGCATCCAGGTGAATGTGATTTTACTTTCATGCAGCTAGACAGAGCACAAAGGTGTTATGCAAACAGGAAAATGCAGTTTAGATACTCACAGAGCATATGTGATAAATGGATATGAGAACCTTGAAGTCCTTGATATATGTTTTATGAACTGGTGCTCATTAAAACTTGGTTTAACAAGAAAGTGTTGATCTTTCCTCATGCTTGAAATACGCATTCATATCATAACGCTCCGTTAAAGATTTGTCATGAGACAAATTTATTATGATTGTGTCTTTTTTTTTTTTTTTTTTCTTCTCTAGTTGCATGATTCAGCTTCTTTTAAAAGTAGTAGTTATCCATGCAGGTTATATCAATATCTTCAGTCTCAAAAATACAAAGTATAATTGATGTTAGAGAAACTGAAAATTCTTACAAAGATTGTCTTTGATACTGATTATTTAAGACAAACAATTTTCAACATAAAGTCACCTGGGAATCACAGTTGCAGAGTCTTAGAATTGTACAATAACTTAGGTTGAAAAAGACTATTAGAATTACTGAGTGTCATCATTAACTTAACACTGTCATGTCCATCACAAATCATGTCCCTAAGTATCACACGTACTTACTTTTAAAATTCTTCCAGGGATGGTGACTCAAACCCTCCCCTGAATAACTTCTTCCACTGCTTGATAGTCCTTTCAGTGCAGAATTTAGTTCTTACAGCCAATCTAAATCTCCCTTTGATGCAACTCTAAGTCGTTTCCTCTTGTCCAATTACTTGTTCCTTGGTAGAAGAGACAGATCCCCACCTTCCTACAACCTCCTTTCAGGTAGTTATAGAGAGCGATAAGGTCTTCCCTCAGCCTCCTTTTTGGCAGTTTAAATACTTCCAGTTTCTGTCGTAGTTGAGGTGGTCACGACACAAAGCAGTGCTCACAAGCAGTTTTAGCTGGCAACTCTTTAATATCAAAAATGGCTGACTTTTTATATATTTCAAATTGTTTATAGTTCTTCTACTACAAACATTAGCTACAATAAATTAACATAACACCATTAGTAAAAAAGAACAGTAACTTCAATAAACTTTTTAAAAATACTTCATCTAACTACAAGATTCTTTCTTTATCTTTCTTTAATTCTTCTCTCAGTCTCCCTAGTGACAACTTTAGAAAAAACTCCTTGTAAACTTCTTCTTCCTTCTCAGCTAACAGGCCCACTGTTAGCTCCTTCCACAAGTTTCCTTAGCCACTCCCCATCAGACTTGTTCTCCAGACCCTTCACCAAATTTTTTGCTGGACACACTCCAGTAACACAGGGACTTTGTTGTAGTGAGGGGCCCAAAACTGGACACAGTACTTGAGTTGAGGCCTCATCAGTGCCGAGTAGAGAAGGACAATCACTGCCCTCGTCCTGATGGCCGCATTATTTTTGATACAAACCAGGATGTCATAAGTCTTCTCGAGCCACCCAGTCACATGCTGGCTCATGTTCAGCCTTCTGTCAACCAGCAAGCCCAGGTCCTTCTCCACTGAGCAGCTTTCTAGCCACTCTTCCCCAAGCCTGTTGCACGGAGTTGTTGTGGCCCAAATGCAGGATATGGCTTTTTGCCTTGTTCAACCTCATGCAACTGGCCTCAGCCCATCTATCCATCCTGACATCTCTGTAGAGCCTTGCTACCCTCCAGCAGACCTACACTCCCACCCAACCTAGTGTCATACTGCCTTGAAGGAGAACTCAGTCCCCTCCTTCAGATCATAAAGACATCAAATAGGACTGGCCCCAGGACTGAGCCCTGGGGAACACCAGTTGTGACCACTCCCCAACTGGATTTAATTCCATTCACCACAACTTTCTGGACACAACCATCCAGCCAGATTTTCACCTAGTGAAGAATATGCCTGTCCAAGACCCAAGCAGCCGGTTTCTCTGACAGAAGACTATGGGAAATGGTGTCAAAGGCTTTATTAAATCCTAGGCAGCCAATATCTCAGCCTTCCCCTCCTCCTCTAAGTGGGTCATCCTGTCACAGGAGACCAGTTTAGTCAAGCAGGGTCTGCCTTTGATAAACCTGTGCTGGCTGGGCCTGATCCCCTGGTGTCTTGTACATTTCATGTCATGGCACTCAAGATGATCAGACTCATGACCTTCCCCAGCACTGAGGTCAGAATGACAGGTCTGTAGTTCTCTGGATGCTCCTTCTGATTCTTCCTATAGGTAGACATCACATTTGCTAAACTCCAGATGTCTGGAACCTCTCCTGTTAGTCAGGAGTTGCTGGCAAATGATTTAAAGCGACTCAGTGATCACTTTTATCACCTCCCACAGAGAGCCCCATCCACCCTGGTCTGTGTGGTTAACTGAAACTTCAGTAACTTTAAACTAAGAAAAGGTAGGTTTAGATTGGCTATTTGGAAGAAATTCTTTACTATGAGGGTGGTGAGGCTCTGTAACAGGATTCTCTGATTAGATGTTAATGCCCCATACCTGGAGTTATTCAAGGCTTTGAGCAATCTAGGCTAGTGGAAAGGGCGGGGATGGGAGGGAGGTTGAACTATATCATCTTTAAGTTCTCTTCCAACACAAACCATTCTATGAGTCCATGAAATTACACCTAAGCATGCCTTTGAATTTTTGCTCTTACTAGTAGAGTGTTTTTAGATAATCTAAACAATTTAAATATTTAGCTACAACTGACACATACCTGGCAATCTTGTTTATAAAGTTTACTTAAAAATATCTTCCCTAATAATTTTATTTGGTAGCACTTAATGGTTTTTTCTTGATGTGTGTACTTCGATAATATGTTTTAAAGATGGCATTTTTATCTCTTGAATTTTTCATTCATTATTTAGAATGGAGTTTTATGTGGAGTTTAAAGACTAATAAAAATAATAGCCTGCCTTTAAGCCTGATTTGAAGATGATGGAGTCCCCAGTGAGATTATAGACAATTATATCCTGTGTCCTTTTTCCAGTTAACTCACAGCCTAGATATTGCTGTCAGCATTTGCCCAAAGATGTCATACTGCTGGTCAGGAGCTTATATAATTAATACATCTAGCTTTATTCCACTTTTCAAAATGCATGGACTAGTAGTGCATTTTGTCATATTCTGCTGGATAGCTAAAAGGAGTAGATCTTGGCTTTTAAAAATAATGATTCTGTAATTACTGACAAAATAGGAGGGATCGCTAATGAAGCATTGTCTGTATTTCACCTGAGGACACACTTTAGAAACATTTAATAAATGCAGCAGAATATGGGAAAATGTGGTGGCTGTATTGTTTGTTCATATATGTATTTCACAAAAAAAAAAAAAAAAGGCTGAAAGGAATTGATTAATTACAAGATATATGTTAAGGGTGAATCAGTATCAATCTGTCACTGATGAGGCAAGACTTCTGTTCATGAGCACTAGAGTTCCACAAAATCAAAGGAATCAAAATGTGTCTTTGCTATATCATAATATGATACATTAACAAGTAAAAACATCACTGAATAATTCAATACTTCTATGCTGAAAAGAAAATAATAATTAAGCTTACCTTTCTTCGCTCCGATACCTGACATGCAACAATTCTTCATCACTGGTTTCAATTCTATTTCCATTTTGCTCAGAGAGAAGGGGAAGCTCAGTGAATTGTCAGAAGGCATATATAAAGAAAATAGCAGCAACAAGAATATGATGTAATTTCAAGCTCAAAATATGGTTCAAGCTGCATGCAATTAAATTTATTGGCCTAAAACTGTCAGACAATAAATACAACACAAACCATATTCCAGCTAAAAGCCAAGGAGTGTTTAAAATAGATCTGACTACAATTTTAAACATCATCTGTTTCAATTATTAATATCAATTAACAGATTAACTATGTCTTAATTCCAAATGGAACACGCTAAGTTTATCTAGGACATTCATTAAAACGTGTGCACCTAAATGAATCAGTGTACCAGTGTTGGCACAGATCCAGGCTCCAAGTGTATGGAATTCAGAGATGGAGAACTAAGAGTGCTTTATGTTTTCAGACAAAACTTAATAGCAGGATTTGAGAATTTGTTCAAAGCTCTTGGTGTTTTCATGCTCAACATGCACAACTTAGAGTTGTTAGATCCTGGTTCCATTCTTCCAGAGGCATCTAAACAACTGCGTCATACATTCCCATTAAGCCACGAGGCTGGCATGTGAAGAAAAGTCATTGAGTTCTTCTAAACCTTCCCTGAGGGGCAGAAATATTTTTGCACAAAATATTTAAAAGCTCTCTAGGATGATGTCTACAGTATTCGCACAAAGTGGAATTTAGTAGAAGATTTAGAAAACCAAAGCAAATCCAAAGAATATCTGCCCCATCTCCACAGGCACATATATTAGAGTGTAACATGGTCTGGTGGTTGAGGAGCTGCCCTACAGGGGATGTATGTGTTCAAACTTCCTCAGATGGAAACCATTTTCCCACATTCTCAGAAAACACAGCAAATAACAGTGATAAAAGGAAACAAAGTAATTTTAGAATACTTGGGAGGAATCTTGATAAGAAATAAAGTATTTTATTTGTAGTTCATAAACCTGTATAATTTCAGTTCAATTTTATGACCTTGATTGGTTTATGCAGAGAATGTAAAAGAAATTACTTTCACACAGACTATTTTTCCAAGAGCAATGACAATAAAATTCAGGTTGATAGAGGTGTCTCAAAGTCGTTAAACTGCCAGATCTCTCCAAAATAAAATTTTTCAAGTGGGTTGTTATTATTTTTCATGTGCTTATCAGTGAAATCAGACTTGGATTTGATTACAGACAATGCACTTATTGTGAGGTTTTTGGTTGTTTTTCTTTTTT
>WAAE01018031.1:241815-252440 GCA_013400495.1 Nicator chloris | reverse complement strand
AAGAGAGGAGAAGAGAAGAGAAGAGAAGAGAAGAGAAGAGAAGAGAAGAGAAGAGAAGAGAAGAGAAGAGAAGAGAAGAGAAGAGAAGAGAAGAGAAGAGAAGAGAAGAGAAGAGAAGAGAAGAGAAGAGAAGAGAAGAGAAGAGAAGAGAAGAGAAGCCAAAGTTGTTTGTGCCTCTGCAGTGGGAAAACAGCCACAGTTGTCCCCAACTCAGAGAATGGCATCCCTAGGGGTGAGTGACCTCCCAGGCAGCCTTGCAGCACTCAGCATCCTCCAAGGACTCACACAGCTCGCTGTGCCCAGCTGAGGCTGGAGGGGGAGCAGACTTTGAAAATTAAAATCCTGTGTTATGACATTACTGGCCCTTATCACTGCCTGTATCCTCTAACCAGCCTGCACATGCTCCTGCTTTGGGGGGAAATCATTCTTCCAGGGAACAGGCAGTAGCTCAACTCTTACATTAACTTCCTGATGCAGGAAAAATGAGTAAAAATTTTATAAACCTGAGAGAGAAAAAGGTATAACAAAATCACTGCAGAGCGGCCACAGGCTGTCAGTTGTCACCAGCTTCCACTTCACTGCTGTGCTACAATGGTTGTAAACCTGAAGTATAAAGTGGAAGTTCATCTGCAGACAATTTACTTTTCCCCAGCAGAATATTGCATGATGTTCTGGTTAATCACATAATTCAATGTTCATATATTCAGAAAGCACCCAGAAATCAGGAGAATGCATTCAAAATGTTCACTGTGTGTGTGGAACATTTCACTGCCCAAACATCACAATATAAATTCAAGCAAGTAGCTGCCAAAATAAAAAGTTAGAACAGAAATTCCTTCATGATTGACTAAGGAGAGACTCATCACTAAAGTATTAAGTAATTCTTAGGGGAAAGTGAATTAGAATTGCAGTGTATGATGTATTAATTATTTGGTGGCAGTTGAAGAAAAAAGCTGGGGTTTTAAGGACACGAGGTTAGAACACAGCTGGAGGAATTTAACCCATGAGATACATGGACTTTTTAAATGTGCAAAGAGGGAAATGTCCTGAGTTTCACTGGGTCCTGCAAACAGAGCAATATGGAACAACAGTTTTACTCATCTGCAGTTAATTTTTGTTCCAAAATTCCCTTTTTAGAGCATTCTAGCTGTGTGTTTATCTGGACTGTCAAACAGCCTCAAGAGTGATACTGGAGTCACTTCACCCAGAAATGCCCCAACCACTCATTCCCCCAAATTTCTCTAATTAAACCATTTCTCCAGGGGTTTGTTGGCTGTTTTCCCCCCCTCTCAATTTTTTCAGCACCAAAACACAGCTCTGAGCATCATCTCTGCACCTCCAGCAGCTCAAGCCCTGCAGGATCCCCACCCCTAGCAAACAGGGGGAGGGAATTTTTAAATAAGAAAATAGGAGAATCCTCTGGGTAGGGGCTTTTCCTGGGTGATCATTTTCAGGGAGCAGAAAGAAGCCAGGAGGTCCCTTCCAACTAAACTATTCTGGGATTCTCTAAGTGCCTGTGAATGAAATATGCCAGGAAAATAGTGACACCATCCCTCCCCCCCCCCAAAAAATGGAAGCAGAGCAATAATGACACCATCCCTAAAAATGTGTGTCCTGTTTTGATCAGTGGGTAAAGCAACAATCACCTGAGGCTTTCAAAGCACTTTACAAATATTAATCCTTATGAGTTTGCCCATCTTCACTTTCTGTCTTCTAGGGAAAAAATATAGCAGGAATTGAATTATTCCCTACTGGAAAAGGGAAATGAAAGCACAGAGCAAATGAAGCAGGGTTTCCCAAAGACACTCTGAAGTGCCAATAGATGTGGATTGTGGATCAGAAAACTATGGGATGGCTAGATCAGAGATTAATTTATGCCTCAGAGCACAGGCCTGAGTGTGGGGGACTCTGACACAGGGGAGTCCAAGGTGGCACAGAAACCCCAGTGAGGATGGAGCCCAGAGGCAAAGAGATGGATCAGAAACGTGGAACAAACACCCTTGGAACTGCACTTGATCACAATTTACTCCTGGAAACACATTCTCTCACAATGTGTCTGTATATGTATGTATACAGCTATATTTTATACATCAGTGTGTATAAATATCCAGAAAACAACCCAAATCCCACAGACCCTGATCCAGCTGCAGCCCCAGGGCCTGAAAACCCAGAGATTTTCTTGTGACAGTCACACCCTCAGGTGTTTCGATATGAAAATATCTCCTTTCAGTGCCCAGGAAGGAAGTGGTGATTTCGATTTTCACAAAGACAGAGCCTGCAAGGAACCTGTGGAGTTAAAGACAAAGCACATTTCCCCACAGGGCAGCAGTCAGGCACTTCAAAATCCTGAGCATGACAAGGTGGATGCTGTTTGTATGACAGATTTCATCCATGGAAAGGGGGCAGAAAAGGACAAAGCATCCACAGAGAGACTCACTCTGCAATCCATTCCCTGTCTCACAGAATCATGGAATGGTTTGGGTGGGAAGGGACCTTGGAGACCATCTGGCCATGGCAGGGACCCCTCCCACTGTCCCAGGCTGCTCCAAGCCCTGTCCCGCCTGGCCTTGGACACTGCCAGGGGCAGCCACAGCTGCTCTGGGCACCCTGTGCCAGTCATGGTGTTGGGAGTGATCTTACAGAAACTCCCAGATTTTCCTATAAATAACTATTCCAAAAAGAAAACATGGACCCCAACAGATCTCTAAGCTGCACCAGGAGCAGCAACAACTTGGCTTTTGCAAGCCCAGCTCAGGTCAGAGCAGTGCAGGTCAATGGGACAGAGGAGGTTCCTAAAATGTGAGGGTGAACTTTGCATTTCTGGTTTGGGGGGAGGTGATTCATCTAGAAAAATCTACATTCTGAGTGCAAGCAGCTGTGAGAGCTGGGCAGCCTGAAGGCCAGCCCCAGGTTCTTCAAGGGGCTTGAAGAAATATTCTGTGGAGGATATTTCACCTTGCTGGCAGGTGGAAGTCTTCTAACAATGGTGCACATCTGTCACATTAAGGAGAATAAATATTTGCTAGGAAGAAGGAAGCTCTGAAGACCAGCCTGGTGACCAGGAGTCATTATTTCTCTTATTATTTATACCTATTAAAGAAAACTTTCCTCCCATGATTGGTCATTTAAGGTCATGAATATGTGAAAAGATCTGCATTTCATCTCCTGTGGGGCGAAGGCTGGGGGTTTGAAAAGCACAAGAAATTGTTTAAATGCAAGGACTGAAGATAAATTAGACAGAACAAGTCCATGTGCACTCATTCCCATCTCCCCTCACAGCTCAGAGGTGGATTTTGAGTTGTTTTTTAGACTGGACCATCCCAGACAGCTCAGGGAAGGAGAAGAAATATATCCTTGCACAGAGCAGTGAGGTGACAGCGCTGACAACAGCACCTCCAGCACACACAGAGCTTGGGCTTATCTCCCATCCTGCTTCCTCCCACCTCTTCAGAGGCTCTGCACAACCTCCCTTTCCTGCCCAAACAAGAGCCCTGGGTCACAGAAAATATGAGACTGTTGGTCAGAAAGGCCCCAGAGCTGCTGGAATATCCAGCTCTGTGCAGATCCCATCCTTGTTTCCATGCCTTGTTTCCCATGAGCTGCACAGAGAAGAGCTGTTGTCCACCTCACCACACATCTCCAGATGCCTCCTGCTCCAGCCTGGGCTCACAGAATCCCAGAAGATCCTGACCTGGATCCCTCAGGGATGATCAGTGCAGCCCCTGGCCCTGCACACACACCCCAACAATGCCACCCTGAGCATCCCTGAGAGCGTTGGCCAAACGCTCCTGCAGCTCTGGCAGCCTTGGGGCTGGCACCATTCCCTGGGGAGCCTGGGCAGTGCCCAGCACCCTCGGGGGGAAGAACCTTTCCCTGAGCTCCATGCCAAGCCCTGGCACAGCTCCAGCCCTTCCTGGGCTCCTGTCCCTGTCCCAGAGCAGAGCTCAGCCCCTGCCCCTCTGCCTCCCCTCAGGAGGAGCTGCAGCCCCCGAGGAGCCTCCCCTCAGCCTCCTCTGCTCCAGCTGAACGAGCCAAGTGCCCTCAGCAGCTCCTCAGCCCCCTCCCCATGTTTGTATCCCTGCAGAGCTGGAAAGCTTTGGCAGCAGTGAGGCTCAGGAAGGACACACTACTCTCCCCAGCAAAGCCCTGCTCATCCCCCTGGTGACACAGTTCTGTCCTGGGCACTGGAGACACAGGTGAGACCCTGTCCCACTGTCATGAGGTGATAAAAGCCACTTGCATTTGGAGTTCCTGTGCCTTGTAAAGCACCCTTGTTCATACACCGAGTAAAGGATAAGTAATAAATCATCTAATTATGAAACTGTCCATTACCAGCCAGTAACTGAAGCCATCCTAGGTACCATCAGCACTAAGCCAACCCACACATCATCAAGCATCAGCTCAGCTCAGGATCAGGCCTTGCAGAAAGCCAAGAAAGGAACAGAAGAAGAATCTCAGAATGGTTTGAGTTTGGGAAAGACCTTAAAGCTCATCCTGTTCTGCCTCCTGCCACCTTCCACCAGATCAGGTTGCTCCAAGCCCCATCCAGCCTGGCCTGGAACACTTCCAGGAAGTCACAGCTTCTCACGGCAACCTCTGCCACGGCCTCATCACTCACACAGGGAACAATTCCTTCCTGATATTTCATCTAAACCTCCTCTCTTTCAGTTTAAAGCCATTCCCTTTCACATGAGCTGACGCTCCACTCCAACAGCACCTAAAACATGGGAAATCCTGTGTGCAAAAGCATCACCAGAAGCTCAGGTGTGTTCCAGAAGACACTCACCCATCATAAATAACCCTCACAAATCAGGGGAACACACTAACTTCTACCAGCATTGCTTTGAGACCATCACTGCATTGCTGTGTAGCACTGCTGGATGTCTCAATAGGATAATAATAAAAATTCAGTGCTCAGTGCCCTGGTTTCTCCAACCACTGTCTTAGGGAAAAAAAACATCCTTGTCAAATGTCCCATTCTGTCCCTGCTCAGCTGCACAAGGGCAAGGGCAGTGCAGGGTTTTACCTGACAGTGTGAGCCTGCTTTATCTAAAGCCTCCAGGACTCACAGACACCAGAGGTCAGAAGAATGAGAATAACTGATATAATTCCCTGGGTAGGGTGAATGTTTAATCAGCTGTGTGTTAAGCCAGAAATCCTCCAGAACAGTTCCAGGGTTGTCATGGTGGCAATGGGATCTTAAGCTGATACTAAGGAACAGTCTGACAATGACTAACCAGGTGGTGGTTAAGGAAATTGCTAATTCTGCTGAGGTTGTTTGCCTATAATCACTCCACCCCCGCCTTTTCCCTTCTCTCCTCTTCCCCTGATGTTTCTTGTCAGTCTGAACTAGTGACACCTCCAGAAGAGGCATCATTAATTACAGGCTCCATTCAGCAGGACCCTTTGCCTCGTGCTAACCTCAAAGAACCACCAGCCACGTAATCCCAGACAAATTCCTGAATTCCTGGTGCCTCCCTGCACAGACTCGGCACTGACTTCATCCTCGTGCTCCCAAACCAGTGGGGCACTTCCAAAACTCAGCCATGGAGCCAGAACCATCTCTCTTCACGCCCAGATTTGCTCCTGATGTGTGGAGCCCACAAAGATTCCCTCATCCCCAGCACAGCTGCAAACGGGATGTTCATGAGTTTGGAGCATGGGTTCAGTTCCTGATGGGAAAGGGAAAATCTGCACTCCAAAGCTGCTTGGGAGCTAAGTAAAACCAGCCAGGGTCCTCTTCTCTAGAAGGGATGGGGGAAATACAATTTTATGTGCAAACACAGAATCCCAGAATGGTTTGAGTTGGAAGGGACATTAAAGCTCCTCCCATCCCACCTTCCATCATCCCAGGCTGATCCAAGCCCCGTCCAACCTGGCCCTGAACACTTCCAGGGATGAGGCAGCCACATTTTCTCTGGAAAACCTGTGCCTCACCTTCCTGACAGTGCAGAATTTCTTTGGTTATCAACCTAAATTTCCTCTCTTTCAGTTTCAACCCATTCCCCCTTGTGCTGCCACTCCAGCTCCTGATTCAGAGATGCTGCTGCACTGTGCCATCCTCTGATCCTCTGCTTTGTTCCTGCTCATGTTCCACGTTTTCTTTGCCAGGAGGACACTCTGTAAGGATCAGAGGTGCCCTGAAGAAGCCAGAGCATGGAGTCACCCTGCCAGGGGAGACAGAGACGTGTCTCGAGCTGCTCCTCCTCAGAGCCTGCACACAGGTACCTGCTGCTGTTTATCCTCACACACATCCACACATTCTGCACATGAAGCCAAAGAAAAACCCCCTCACACAGGAAAAAAAATATTTGTGAGACTTGGATGGTGGGAATATGCACCAGTGAGCTAAATGCAGCATCAGGGACTAATATCTCTACAGTCAATATAATTATTATTTCTGTCAGCTTCTTGCTGGAGACACGGAGGATTTCTTTCAGGTTTGGGACAAGAAAACAAAAGCATCTGATTTTTGTTTGGATTGTTCTTTATATAAAAGCCATTACTGGTGCAGCATTGTGTGACCTGTTCCTTTGATTGCAATGTTCAGTCATTAACCTCTTGCAAAGCTTCCTCCTACGACACATTTGTACAATGCTGAGACTTCTCTGACATTTATTCAGCTCAGAAAAACAAATTCCTAATAGAAATCTAACTCAGGAAAAAAGCAAACTGATGAACTGCCTTTAAATGACTTTTCAAATGCCTTCATTTGGGATTTCTACAGCCCTTCACTCCTGTGGAACACTGAGAAATACCCAAGGGAATGACATGAAGTTGTGTCAGGGGGTTGGGATGAATCTCAGGGAAAGGTTCTTCTGGGATTTTATGACCAGATCAAGGAACCAAAACAGTTTCTAAAGTTCTGTTGGGGAAACTTCTTGCTTCTGTTGCAATGTAAAATACACCTTGCAACTTTATTGCTGGGTAGACACTGCCTAAGCCCTGCAGTGACATAAGTGAGCAGGAATACTGTGGGAAGAGGATTTTCTCATTCACTGACATGAAACCACATGTCTAGACATAACTACGTATTGTTTTAACAACTCAGCTGATTTAGCAACATTTAAACTTTTCTAGAAATTGCCATCTTTCATAAAACATCACCCAAAGCTGAAAGTAAGTTTTTTTTCTCCTTCCCCCCCTACCTGGAAATAATTTGTGTATTAATGTGTCCTGAAATAATTTCTGAAATGCAAACATTGCCACCTCTTTTAAAACATCACCAAAAACTGAAAGTGGGTTTTTTTTTTCTGCTTTCCTCCCAAATGAAAATAATTTCTACATTAATATGATCCTGAAATAATGTCCTCTGTGCCTTGTGTGCTAAGAAAAGGGACTCTAGGAAGTGTCCTGTACAAATGGATTCCTCTTTGCTCAGAGAGTTAAGGTTTGTGCTGAAGGAAGGTTTTGTCATCTATTTATGAATTTATGGATAATTAGGCCATAAGCCGCTTGGATTCCTCTTTGCTCAGTAGGTTAAGAAGTCCATGGTTTGTGCTGAAGGAAGGTTTTGTCATCTATTTTTGTATTTATGGAGAATTACTCCATAAACTGCTTGGACAGACACGTCCCGACGTGGGAAAGCCGGCACGTTCCCAGACAATAAGCTGGATTTGTGACTCTTTGAACAAAAGAATAAAGACTTGCCAGTCCAAATAAGACAAAACAACGCGTCTCAAAGCGCAGATTACAGAGACAAACCTTCCCTGCGTGTCAAATCTCGGCAGTCCCGGATCCTGATGGATCCCAAGCCCCGAGTCCGGGCGAGCCCTGGCACGCCGGGCTCCCGCTGGCCGGGCTCCAGCCCTGCACTGCGCTGGCATTTGTTCCGAGGGAGGCAGGGAAAGCAGCGAGAGCTCGGGTTAAATATAACTCGGCAGCCTCCCGCAGAAACTCCGGCGGAGGAGCCGAGCGGGCGGGACCCGCCTGTTGAATCAGCAGCGCGCCCGGGCTCCGCTTTTAGCTCGGGAAAGGCTCAAAAAGAGCGGGGGAAATGGGCCGGAATACGTGAAAGCAGCTCTGTTTACGGGCCTGTATCAGCAGGGAAAACATGTTGTGATTAAACGTGGCAGCTGTCGGTGCTCCGAGGTGTTACAAGCAGGGGACTATTTAAAGACAATGACTGGCGCCGTCTATTCTGCCGCGATGGAGCCGCCTTTGTGGCAGCCCCGGAGTTATTTCGTGGCAGAAAGTGACTTTTAGTGGCAGGGAACGCTCTCAGCTGGAGGATTTCCCTCAAAAGCCAGGACAAACGGTGTCATCAGAGGCACTGGCTGCTCAATGATTACAGAATCCCAGAACAGGTTGGGTTGGAAGGGAGCTGACATCCCACCTTGGTCCACCCTGACCCATGGGCAGGGACACGTTTCGCTGTCCCAGGGTGCTCCAAGCCACGTCCAGCCTGGCCTTGGACACTTCCAGGGATGGGTCTAATCGCGTTTATACACACAAAAGGACACAGAAAGCGTATTTCTGATGTACCTTCACATACCTAACAAGGGATTTAAGAGTGACTCTCTAGACCACACTCAGCCTTAAAGTCTTGGGATGAGTGACCCCATCCCTCCCTCCCAGCCTGGCTGCAGGGGCTCAGTGCACTGCCAAGTGCCTTGATGAAGGAGGAGCCTCCATTTATAGGCCAAATCTACAAATTTATATGGCAATCCTACAAATTTATATGGCTAAGCAATAAAACACTCTGAGAGGGCAAATCTGATGCTAAAGGAGAAGAATCTGCTGCTGGCCAGGGCCCCAGTGAGGCCTACAGGTCTCAGCCCCTCTCCAGGTGCTGCGGATTTCCCACTGGCTCAGACCCCTCCCCAGGGACAGAGCTGGCACACGGGGCCCCAGGACAGGGACACGCTCCTGTGAGAGGAATTCATGAGATGCAAATGGCTCAGCAGGGAGATGTAAAGCAGGGACTGTCTGTGGGAGTCTGTAGCTGTGAGGGACCTGGCTCTGCCTTTCCTCTGTGGCAGTGGATGCTCCTATCCCCACTCCCAAGCGCACTGGGATCATTCCTGTTTTGCAGGAAGCAAGCAGGGACAAAGAAATTCCAGCTGTCAACCCCTTCTGTCTGTGCTTTCAGCCTTCAGGCCAAGATCCTGTTGTTACCTGAGAACCCAGATTCCGATTAAAAAGATGAGCAGTTCCAAACCTCGTGGTTATGGGAACAGCTCTGACAACACCAACTCCAAACAACAAACCCCCAGAGCCTGCCCACAGCTGTGTAACCCCAAGGCAAATGCAACACATCTCACAGAATTCCAATAGATCTCCCCTCCCTCTGCAACACATCTCACAGAATTCCAATACATCTCCCCTCCCTCGGGGCAGCAACACTGAGAGGTAAAGACCCAGATGGATGTTTTCATGTTTTTTAAAACATGAACTAAGATTTTCACGTATCCAACACTCCACAGGCTGATCCTACAAAGTCCTACAAGGTCCTGCCTCGGGGGTTTTGCCTCACTGGATTCCAGCCACCCAGAAACCAAACTGTTCATCCCAAACTCTCTCAGCAGACACAGTCAGAGGTTGATTCAACCCATCTTGAACAAGGTAACCATAAAAGAGCCTCCCTAAATGCCTCCCCTTCTACTAAATGTGCCACTTTAAAATAAAACCTGAGACTGAACTGATCCTGAACTGACTGAAGCAAGCTCAGACTGAAAAGTGAAACAGCTGAGACAGAGAGGGAAGACCAGGAGCTGAAGGTCGGTATTTAGAGAGTGATTTTTTCTTTTTCCTAAGCCAGATATTACTCTTTATTCTCAAGTGATTTGTAACCAAGATAGAGTTAAAAAGTTTGGGCAGAAGCAGACGAAAAAAGCCTCAACTAAATGAATCCAAAGCTGAGCTCTCAGTTTAACCTACCAGTTAAAGCCTCCCTTTAAGGATATTCCAAATGCAAAAAGGTAAAGTAGATTTAACGATATTTAATAAAATTATTATTTATTCTGCTCTTTAATTAAGTCTCGCCTCTTTCAATAGCAAAGCCAAAATAAAGGCTTCAGAGTGCTATCTAAGTAAAAAGAATGGAAAGATTTAATCAGGCAGCGGGAACTCACGCTTGAAACAGGCACGTCCACAAAATCCCACTCTAACAGGAGATGAATCTTGTCTCACAACACACTTTATTCAAACAAACAGGAGAAACCACGTCAAGAGCAGACGGCAGATGCTTGCAAATAGGTCTCGCTGCGATTTCCCCTTTTCTAAGACCGACACGGAAGTGAGCGCCGGGATCTCCCAGCTCTGGCAAACTCCAGGGATGAGCTGGAGCTGAAACCACCTCCCTCCACCCCCAAAGAGGAGGAGGAGGAGCGCTTGGGGGGGTCGGGGACAGCACGGGGAAAGGGACAGCAGGAAGAGACGGACGGGGACAGCACAGAGAGAGGGAGAGCACGGAGAGGGGCACGGGGACGGTACGGAGCGGTGCCGACTCCGAACCCAGCGGAGCGGCTGCGCTGTGCCCCCTCCTGACCGGACACTTTGGGGCTCGCAGCCCACGGACCCGGGTGGGACCCCCCGGCAGAGCCGCGTCCCCGCCGCCCGCGGAGCGCGGAGTTCCGGGACGCCGCGCCGGGAGCGGCGGTGCCGCGGGCGCCGCGCCCCCCCCC
>WAAE01018031.1:159765-240307 GCA_013400495.1 Nicator chloris | reverse complement strand
ATGATTTCACCTCAATAAATCACCCCCAAAACAATTAAAAAATAAAAAAAAAAAGTTGATTTTCCCGCTGTTAAACATCACAAAGTGGCGGGCTGGCGTTTTCTCCCGTTGCCGCTGCTTTGGTTTTGTTTTTGTTTTTTTTTAACCCCCTCCACATGACATCAAGCCGTCGTCATGGCGACGGGGCGTGACGTCACCCACAAGAACAGGATGGGAGCGGGTGGGGAAGGTGGGGTTCGGGGCGAACTGGGGGAATATGGGTGAATTGCAGCCGGGCCCGGCACACGCTGCTCCCTCCCGCCCTGGAGGCGGCTCCGGCAGCGCCCCGAGCCCGGGGGATGCGCTGCGTGCGGGGACGAGCGGCAGCAGCGCCCCGGGACATCAAATCGTCATCTACGGACAACGCACCGAGCCCAGTGCCGGGGGTACGACAGCAGGACTGGAACTGCTGGAGAAAGTCCAGAAAAAGCCACGGGGATGCTCACAAGGCTGGAGCCTTTCTGCTCTGGGAGAGCTGGGGGTGCTCACCTGGAGAGGAGAAGGCTCCAGGGAGAGCTCAGAGCCCCTGGCAGGGCCTAAAGGGGCTCCAGGAGAGCTGGAGAGGGACTGGGGACAAGGGATGGAGGGACAGGACACAGGGAATGGCCTCCCACTGAAAAAGTGAAATTTAGATGGGATATTGGGCAGGAATTGTTCCCTGGGAGGGGGGGGAGGCCCTGGCACAGGGTGCCCAGAGCAGCTGTGGCTGCGCCTGGATCCCTGGCAGTGCCCAAGGCCAGGTTGGACATTGGGGCTTCACTCCCCACGTCCTGTCCTGTTTTATTTTGTCAATGAAACAGGCTCTAGGTTGCTCTCATATTTTTTGAATGCAGGTGCTGCCAAGGAAAACAGCATTTTTTATAAAGCTTTATGAAATATCTCTGTTTGTGGGGTTTTTTTGGGTTTTCCCCCTACAGTTAAACTCAGCAGAATCACCACCACTCGCTTTGAAAAATCCCCTTCAGGAATTTTCACGATTTCCAGGATCACCTTCCTGACACGGAATAAAAAAAGCTTTGATGATGTACTTTTTCTACAACGTTTTCTGAAAAGTATGTCCCAGCCTCAGCCAAGGAAGTGTGTGGAATTCGTACCCATGGAGACTCCAATAACACAGCCTGCTCCAAACACCACAGGACTATTACTTCTCTTACCTAATGCTTCGGGAAAGGAGTTACTGGAAAAGGAAGTGACTGAGCGAGGCAATATAAATTGGAGACACTGGTTAGCGTGTGGTCCATCTGCAGATTTGGGGTTGCTGTCCCTGCTTTTGGGAGGTTACCACGAGAATTACACTGGAAAAATTCATGGAGTTGTGTGTCTGACCACCACGGACACACTGAGTGAGCTTTTGAGACGCTCCTGAGAAAATCATTTTTTATTCTTAATGGGTTGTAAATGCTTAAGCCATGGGTATTTAAAAAGGAACTTTTAGGTGAGCGAAACTTACAGTAAAAGAGAAAATAGAGGTGGAATAGTTTTAAAAGAAATCACCGAGAACATAAACATCCACCTTTACTCCTGGAAACTGGGACCAGATTAATAGATTTGCCTTTAAAACTCCTGATGTGTTTGAAGGTTGTTCTCATTCCTTCCCTCAACCTCTTGTTTTACAAATGAAGCAATCCTCTGATTTTCCCTGCTGGAAAAGCCCAAACGTTTTCCTAAAAACACTCAATAAACAGCTATTTTTTAATTCAGTGGTCACTTATTCCTGCTTGAGCACCGGGCATTGAGTTTGGCCAGACTGAACTACACCATGCTGATTTTAAATGATCACTCAAATTTACAGGGAGCTGAATGAAATTCCTCACTCCTCTCTTCCCCTTTAACACCACCTCCAATGTGTGCTTGCAGCTCTGTTACCACTTTATATTTTAGGGCACAATTCCCCACTGAACAGCATCCTTTCCTCCGGAAAAGAAATGTGGAACACATTTGGCTGTGCTCCTGTTCTTCCCGAAGCACCAATTACTGTGTGAAACCCAAAACCCAGGTGACAACAACACCCTGAACTGCACAGAATGGCATTAAGGCTGGCAAAGCCCCCAGAGACCACCAAACCCAAGCACCAGCCCAGCACTGCCCAGGCCACCACCAACCCTGTCCCCCAGTGCCACAGCCACGGATTTCTGAACACTTGATAATGCTGGAGATGTTTGATAAAGCTCAGCAGAACACCTTTGGGAAAGCCTGGCAGCCCCCAGGGAATCACACAGCGCTGTTATTTTTAATTAGGGACCTGCCTGCCACCTCTTGTGCCCAGCTGATCACTGGGATTATTTTTTCTTTGTTTCTTCCAGCCTGGTCATGAGCCAGATCTCGCTCCTCTCACACTGTACCGCGGTCTGGGGGAAGGGGATTAATTTCAAAAAGTTGTTGGTAAAGAAGGAGAAGTTTTGATTTTTCCCTTCCTTCTCTTTTCTCCCAGAGGAGCAGCTTGCTGCAGCTGTCTCTGCTACCCACAGGAGGGCACATTCCTCAAAGCAAACTGGAATTCAGCTCAAACCCAAAGGATCTCATTGATTGACTTGATTTCACGGAAGGGAGGTTTTGACAGAAAAATAGTGTTGTGATGAAAGCAAATTCCTTCTAAAGGTAGCGGGATCCCTTGAAACATTGTGCTTATCCATGAAAAATACTGTTGTTTTGGGTGCTGGAAATGAAACCTGAAATCAACCTACTCCTTTAAATTGTTTCTTGTGTGAAAAAATTCCCAGAGGGTTAAAACTGAAATAAACAAACAAAAAAAGATTGCCTTTGGGATTTTTGCTTAAAGAAAAAGTTTGCTTGTTTTAAATGGGAGAATCTCCATTCTGAAACAGGTACCAAACAGCACTTTCCTACCTGGGAGATTTCTGTGCCAGCTTCCCCCCATCCTTAGAGATGTTTTCCAACACTAATGATTCTGGGATTCTCTCTGTGCTGTTTTACTGCTGAGTGAGCTCAGTGCAAAACATCTGGAGCCTGAACTGCTGCCTCTCCATGTCCCCTGTCCCACAGGAACAACAGCTCCATCCCATGCAGGTCATGAGGATCATCTCATGTGTGATCGTGGATTTTCCCTTTAACATATCAGCCATAAAATGAAACTTCAGGATCATTTTAATTTGTGGTGCACATAAATAGCTCCTGGTTTTGCAGGCAGGGAGTCACTCAAGGGGTGCACTTTGGAATTAAATCTCCATTTAACCTCCATTCCAGCAATTTCCAAGGAAATTTCAGTGGCACTGGTGCAAATTGCAGCTTTCCCTTCACGGAGCTGCCACACTCCTTGGGCACAGCCCTGGGTGAGCTCCTGCTCCAACCACGGCTCCAGGGCTGTGTTTTCTGCATCACAAACTCCTGACCTTGCTGCTGGTCAGACAACATCCTCCAGTGCTTTGGGCTGGGCTTGAGAGGAGAAATCTGTTGAGTGTGGCTGTGCCAAGGCCACGCTGGAATTTCCCAGTGGCTCTGTACCCTGTCCTGCTCTGCCCACGCGTCCCTCCAGCAGGACTACAAATTCCAGGCTGTTATGGGATGCTCTGTCCTGCCCTGGCAGGGGCCCAGAGCATTTTTTTCCCTCAGCCTTGCCCAGCCTGGAAGCAAAGAAGTGAGTGCTGAAGGTTGGAGAAAGAAGAGAGGATGTTCAGCCCTTCCTGTGCTCTTTTTCCTGTCTCCTTTGGGTTGCATCCCAACAATCCCTGGCGAAGGCATCCCTGCACAACATGGGATTTGGAAAGGTCACTCTTCTCAACCTCACATCTTCCCCCTTATAAGTTTTTAGCACAGCTAAAACGCCAAATGCTCTCTTTCCCCCCCACCCTGGAAATTTCCTTTTACGAGATTTAAAGGACCAAGCAGTTATCTGCAGTTTTATCTGTTTGGTTTGGCTGTAGCTGCCTGGAAATGCCACAAAAAACACTGGATAAAGTCATGGAAAAAACCCCAGTGCCTGTGGGGTTTTGTGTGCCAGTCCCTCCCGAGCCCACAGAAGCAGGCTGTGTCCACAGCCTGGGTGTAATCAAGTGCAGTCATACTGATATGACTGAATCCATGCAGCTTCTGTCAACAGCTTCTGCACGGAGGCAACATCTGTGTCATCAAACCCTCAGCCACTGAGCAGCCCCTGTGCAGGGTTTGAATGGAATTTCTGCACAAAGCACAGAGTGAGTGAGTGTGAATGAGGCTCCTCTCATTTCCCAGATAACCACAGGTGCTGAAACAGAGTGACCAGGAGCCTTGAGAGTGATGGACAGGATCAAAGTGAAGGCTTGGGTGCTGTGGTGAGAAGGGGGCACAAAATCACCAAAGCACAGGGTGATGGCACCTTCAGCACCTCCGTGGCAGCAAAGAAGAGACTCTGAGACACCTGGAGAGAACCTTCTCTGCTGCTCCTCATCACACTGGTGCTCCAGCCCCTTCCTCAGCTCCCTTCCCTTCCCTGGACACCCTCCAGCCCCTCAAAGTCCTTCTAATCATGAGGGGTCCAAAACAGCCGAGGGTTTGAGGTGTGACCCCAGCAGTGCCCAGCACAGGGGGACAGTCACTGGCCCTGCTGGCCACTGGCACAAGCCAGGTCCTCTTGCCCCCCTGGGCACACTGTTGGAAGCTTGGAATCCGAATATTGAGCAAAAAGGTTTGGTTTGTTGACATGGGGAAGATCAACATCCTTGTGGCTGTGAGCGTCTTAAAGCTCTGTAACTGTTTTACTCCAGTGAGTTTATGTTTAAAAACCACAGGAAATGGTTAAGTGGCCCTGTGGATTATTAACATTTCAGGCTGAACTGCAGGTGCAGAGGTCTTGCAGCTCACTCCAGCTCAGTCAGCCATCAGCAGAAACCTGTCAGCTTGTGCTGTCCCCGGCTCCTGGAGTGGCACCTGGCCTGTGTCACCAAGGGACAGAGCTGGTTTCCATGTCACTATCTCTGGTTACACATTCATCCCTTTCCTGTTACAGCACAGCTTCGGTGGAGAGGGCAGCCAGGGCACAGCCTTGCTCTGCCCTGCAAATATTGTGACACCACTGCCACCAAGCCCCTTGGGCATGGGGGAGCATCCCATTGCAGCAGCCAGAAAAAAGACAGAATTCCATTTTTACTGAACTTCTGGAGGTGCAGTTGGATTTTTTTCTGACCTGCAGGAAACAATTCTTGTCCGTGCCACTTCTGTATCCATCTCATTTTAGAGCAAATGGCTTTCCAGCAAATTCTTTTCCAAAACTGGGATTACCTGAGGGCATAGATAGCGTTGCACTTTGGGTTCAAGTTTAATGTTCAGAGGATATAGGCATGGCCTCTGAAGTGAGGTGATACCTAACATCAAACTAAATAATTATACAGCCAAGAAATCCTAATTCTCCACTGCTTTTCAGGCTTTATAAATATGTATTCCACACACTACACTTTGCATATTGCATAAACAGCCTCTGCCTGCTCTGTGTTGTTTCAAAATCCATGAGCGTGCAGTTTTTAATGAGTTAAAAAAAAATTAAAAAGGAGTTTATGCCCATGACAGGCCAGGGCAAATAGTTTGTACCCTGTTTTATTTATGAGAATTGCAGAAGAGTCATTTAATCACAGACAGAGGCAGACAAAGGTCAGTTATCAGCTGCTGTGTCCTGGTGATGAGTCCTTGGCTTTGCTGATTTATGACAGTTGGGAGTTGGATATTAATCCAGAGCATAATTCGGTGGGGGTTTTAGTGTGTGTGTCTTTTTGTTGTCTTTGGGTGCTTTGGGGCTGTGGTTTTTTGGGGGTTTTCCAGTATTTCCCACACCTGTTTGCTGCAGACCTTTTCACATGACCAGAAAAGATGTTGCAAGTCCTTGATGGGAAAGTCACCATGAGTAGTTCAAGTCTGGAAATGACTCAGGTATAAAGACACTCTTCTGTCTCCCTTCCTGCCTGTGACCACGTGGTTTCCAACCTGTTTCCTCATCACAACCATCTTCTCCTCGTGTCCAGCTTCAAGTGGAAATTGCTGAAATATTTTATTGCCCCGTTATCTTCCAAGTCAATGTCCTGAGGTGCAACAACTTGGGTTGAGTCACTTGCCACCAGCAACTCTGGAGCTGGGAATTTGGGAGTGTTATCAGAGGAGTCCCAGCCCAGAATAGCTCCCAGATCTAGTGCCAGGGCTGGTGACCAAAGTGAAGATTATGTAAACTGTGTTGGGTAACTCAGATGGGCAGACAGGGCTTGTTCCGTACAGGGAACGATTCAGCTGGAGAAGAAACCTATTTCCACTCTCCGTGTCCACAGCTGCACAGAGAGATGATGCTTTCCTTGAGGTAGGAAAGAACTTACAAATGGAAATTTCACTGGGTGATGTTCTGTAGGGCACAGGAAAGCTGTGGCTGAGGTGAAGAAGCAGCAGCAGCCAGCCCGTGTCTCACTGCCAGACCTGTGCACCAGAGCTCCTACCCTCAGTGGTGTGGTTTGGCATGCACAAATCTGGAATCCCACGGCCCCAGTCTGCATTTATCCTGGGCCTTTGCTCTTATCCTGATGCTCTTCTCTTGTGAGGGACAGCTCTGTCCCTGCTGCCATCTCCACCTGCCTTAGTCATGGGAAATACCTGGAAACGTCAAGGTGAGGCAGAAATGTGAAGGCATCATGGAATTATTTAAAAGACCCTTAAAATCACCAAGGCGAATAATCTAACACTGCCAGCCCCCCACTAAACCATGTCCCTAGGTGCCACATCTCCACATCTTTTAAACCCCTCCAGGAGTGTGTCTACCCTTCAGAAAAAGTGACTTTTATCACAGAGGTAAAAATCTGTAACATCCCAGCACAGACAGCCCAGACACTGCTGTAACTCACCCAAGTTCATGAACTGAAGGCTTTGTGGGTGTTCTCACCCCAGATTTACCAACAGAGACAGAATGGATTCTGTGGAGGTTTTGGTTCTCCTCTCGAGGTCAAGCCTGTTATCAGCAGAGCTCAAGGCTGCTGAACCTGCAGCCACCTCCTCTCTCCCAGTCTTGTGTCACAAGAAATGACCCAGTCCAGCCAAGGAAGGGTCACCTGGAGCAGGTGACACAGGAAAGTGTCCGGGTGTGTTTGGGGTGTCTCCAGAGAGGGAGACTCCACACCCTCCCTGGGCAGCTGTACCAGTGCTCGGCTCCCCTCAACATAAAGAAGTTCTTCTCTCGGGTTTTTGTTTCCCAAGATACGACAGATGAGAGTCTTTTTTCCCTGAATGCCCCGTGGTGAAGCAAAAGAAGAGTCAAAAGCCGCCATCTCTGGTCTTCTCTTTAGGTTGTTTATTATTTCTTATCTATGAATTCTTTCTGTGCCCTGCCAAGGTCTCACAGCAAAGGCATGAAACGACTCCCCTGCCCACGACAGGAGGGCAGAACTTTTATACTACATTCCATGTATCTTTTATTTACCATAAATCACCAATACCTACTGCTAATGTCAGACAGGTCACCTCTATCCTACACCAATCCCTGTGAGCCACCACAGCAGAAAAATGGATACCAAAAAGAAGAACAAAAAGAACAAGAACCACACCCAAGTCCACCATATTTTTCTTTTGACCCCTTTCTAAAAATCCTAATATTCTACATTTGCACCCTGTGATTACTTAACTACTACTATTACTAATATTTTTCTTACATTCTCGTGACTTGTAATTCATTTCACAAGCTGAAAGCTTTTCCATGGACTGAGATCCAGGACAGTGTCTCTCTGGGGCTCTGTGCAGGGGGGTCTCTGACCCCCTGCCAGGATCTCAGACCCTCCAGGGCAGTCAGAAGAATGCCCTGAACTCTGACATTCTTCCTCATGTTGAGGTGTTTGTCTTGTGTTTTAGTTTGTGCCCATTACTCCTCGTCTTGTCACTGGGCACCACTGAGCAGTGGCACCATCCTCTGGACACCCCTTGGAGATATTTGTATATTTATATTGGATTGATGGGATCCTGTCTCAGTCCTCTCTTCTCTGGACTAACCAGGCCCAGCTCCCGCAGTCTCTCCTCATCACAGAGATGCTCCACACTCCTCATCATCTTTGTGGCCTCCACTGGATCCTCTCCAGTAGCTCCTTGTCTTTCTTGGAGCCAGAACTGGACCCTGAGCACCTCTCCAGATGTGCCTCACCAGTACCAAGGGGCAGGATCACTCCTGCCCTGCTGGCCACACTCTTCCCAATGTCCCCAGGGTCCCATTGTCCCTCCTGGGGCTGTAATTCCCTCCCAGATGTTTCTCTGCAGAGCTGCTCTCCACTGGGTCACCCCCAGCCTGTCCAGCTCCTGGTTCCTTCACTTTCCTGGAGCTGCTGGGGCCACCCTGCTCCTGGTCAGAAAACAAGAGCCCTGTGGCTCCACGGGAGATAATCCTGGCAAACACAGAGCCAGCAAAGGAGCTGTTTGACCAGATTCCCAGTCACCCTGGTGCATTTGCTATTCCAAGCTCAACAACTGCCTGTTCATTTATAAAGGGCTGTGCTGTCTTATTACCAATCAACAATAACTCTGAGGTATCAGAGCCTCTCCTGCCTGTGGCAGGGGTGCCCAAGGACCACCTGTGCTCATGTCTGCTCTTCATCAGCAGTGTGGACCCCTTTGGCCCCAGAACCAGCAGGAGTTCAGCAAACACCACAGGATTTACCTTGGGAGTGATGCAACCTCGGCTTGATGGACAAGGACACAGGCAGCACACAAAAACCAGCTCACCCGAGGTAATCTGTTGGCTCAGGGAATGGCCAAAAATAGACCTGGTGACTCCAGCCACGGAGTTAACCTTTGGGCTGTGCCCCTGGAGCTCTCCTTGGCTCACTGGGAATTACGTGCCCCTCGTCAGCACAGCAGGTCCTGGCTGAGGACCAGGGCAGGCTGGCGTATGAGGGTCAGGAATCTGAATTTTACAGACCCCGCCAGCTTCCAGACTGCTGTTTTGTCTTGCTCTACAAAATCAATTCGTCATCTGAGTGAGAATGGAGCCACCTTGGAGGGGCTGCAGGGAGGCAGGGGGAGGTGAGACAGCTGGGGAGAAGTGGGAGCATTGAGGAGCTGCAAGGGAAGGCTCAGAGTGCAGGAGATGGGAAAGAGCCAACACAGCAAGAACTCGAGGTGCCTGGGCCAGGGGACAGCACAGGGCTCCCGAGGCTGCCTGGGCCCTCCTGTCCTGCTCTGCAGCTGCTGTTTTACAGCTGCAACATCCCCAGCACTGCCCTGTCCTCTGGCCCTGCCGCTGCTCCAGCTGCAGCCTGACCTTCTGGCAGGAGCTTCCCTAATGACACATTCCTTAGGTTTGCTCATCAGCTGAGTGCTGCGAACCCTCCCCTCCCTGTGTGAATGGGGAATGTCTCTGGGCAGTGGGAGGAGGCAGAGAAGAATTCACAGGGGAAAAAAAAGTGGCTTGGAATTCTTGGTCTGCACCAGGAAAATAGCAGCAATAATTCATTTCACAGATACAGCTGTTTTCCTAACAGGATAAACAAAATCCTGGCTTTTCTGCAGCTTTATCAGCCAGGAACTACTGAGAACAATTACATGGGTCCACCTGATCATAAAAACCCTTACAAGTAAATTAATAAATAAATCAGTATGCACCATTGGATGCCAGCTTAAACAAGCAAGACCCAGGGAGGGCAGGAGATGGTGGAGCTGCCACCAGACCACAGGTTCTGGTGATGGGGGGCCTGGACATCACGGCCAGAACTGCCCAGTGCTTGTGCTGGTGGTGCTGCTTAGCAAGTCCAGCCCATGCCCTTGGTCTGTGCTGGTTGGAAAACAACAGCAGGGGGCTGGTTTGTTCATGGCTGTGCTCTGCCAGCCCCCACACTGCTCCTCCCTGGGGTGCAGGGGGCCTCTCACCCCCTGTATCCCTGAATCTAAAAGCCCACTTTGATCCTTGCCCAGAGATTTCTGCTCCAGGTTTCTGTCCCCCCCCAGCTGTGGTTGGAGCACATTTTACATCTTGTGCTGTCCAGAATGGCCCAAGAGCTTCTTCACAAACCATCTCCTGTTTCATTTGGTCAAAGGCTTGTTGTTGCTCAGGGCTGTACTTGAAAATCTTTTTCACAGAATCATTAACGCTGGAAAGGACCTCTAAGACCAAATCCAACTATTAATCCATGGTCACCACTAAACCATGTCCCCTGGTGGCACATCCATGTGTTTTTTTAGCGTTTCCAGGGACTGTGACTCCACCACTGCCCTACACAGCCTGTTGCAATGATTTACAGCCTTTTCCATGAAGAATTTTCTCTGACGTCCAACATAAACCTCCCCTGGTGCGACTTGAGGCCATTTCCTTTTGTCCTATTGAATCTTGCCCTTAACCTTACTTTAGGTTAGGGAAAAAAAGCTTTCAGAAGGATTTGGACTATTTTCCTCCCATCCCCAAAAACTTCTGCTGGGTCACTCCACAGCACCCCAGGTGCTCCAGAGCTTCAACCTGTTCCAGCACAGCCGGGGCAGTGTTTGGGCTGTGTTCCAGTGTCCGGCACAGCCGAATCCCACTGTTTGGCACAGGGCATTCCCTGTGTTTGGCACAGCCCATTCCCGGTGTTGGGCCCAGCGCATTCCCGGTGTTGGGCCCAGCGCATTCCCGGTGTTGGGCCCAGCGCATTCCCGGTGTTGGGCCCAGCGCATTCCCGGTGTTGGGCCCAGCGCATTCCCGGTGTTGGGCCCAGCGCATTCCCGGTGTTGGGCCCAGCGCATTCCCGGTGTTGGGCCCAGCGCATTCCCGGTGTTGGGCCCAGCGCATTCCCGGTGTTGGGCCCAGCGCATTCCCGGTGTTGGGCCCAGCGCATTCCCGGTGTTGGGCCCAGCGCATTCCCGGTGTTGGGCACAGCCCATTCCCGGTGTTTGCCACAGCGCATTCCCGGTGTCCCGGACACCGCGCCGGGCATTGACCGCGGGTAACCCGCGCGGGGAGGGGGCGTGGCCTGATTGCCATTGACAGCCACCTCCTCCAATCGCGCGGCTGTGCGCCTCTCCCCAGCGGGGGGGCGTGGCTCCATCTCTGCCCACCGCCATCTCGCCCAATGGGATGTTTCGAAAGTGCGGAGTGGGCGGAGCAAAGTTGAACTGGCCACGCCCCCACGCACGAGCGCTGAAAAAGACCCCGCCGGTGGCGCGCGGGAACTGCTGAGGGGCCGCGCGCGCCCGCCGGGCCCGGAGGTAACGCGCGGTCCTAAAGCCCGACCGGCCCCGGGCTGAGGGAGGGAGGGGGGTCCCAGCTCCACGCAACCACTCTGGGTGTCCTCTCCGACACCTGGTGTGTGTGGGATGCCCGCCCACCGCGGAGGTTTCGCTGTGGGGTTCACCACCCCGGCAGACGCTTCTCGTAATGTCCCATTTGTGGGTGGGTGTCTGGGCAGCGCGCGGGAAATTCTTGGTGATTTTGGTTAAATGAACACAGGGTGGGTTGTGGGGAGGGGCGTTTCCCCCAGCCGCCGGTCAGGGCAGGAGGTGGTCTGAGGAGAAGGGATGTCCTTTCCCCTGTGCTGTCCAGGAACCCATCGTGAGGTGTCCTGAGAGGTGGGAATGCTCTGTGAGGTGACCTGAGGGATCGGGGGTGCTCCGTGAGGTGTCCTGAGAGGTGGGAATGCTCTGTGAGGTGACCTGAGGGATCGGGGGTGCTCCGTGAGGTGTCCTGAGAGGTGGGAATGCTCTGTGAGGTGACCTGAGGGATCGGGGGTGCTCCGTGAGGTGTCCTGAGAGGTGGGAATGCTCTGTGAGGTGACCTGAGGGATCGGGGGTGCTCCGTGAGGTGTCCTGAGAGGTGGGAATGCTCTGTGAGGTGACCTGAGGGATCGGGGGTGCTCCGTGAGGTGTCCTGAGAGGTGGGAATGCTCTGTGAGGTGACCTGAGGGATCGGGGGTGCTCCGTGAGGTGTCCTGAGAGGTGGGAATGCTCTGTGAGGTGACCTGAGGGATCGGGGGTGCTCCGTGAGGTGTCCTGAGAGGTGGGAATGCTCTGTGAGGTGACCTGAGGGATCGGGGGTGCTCCGTGAGGTGTCCTGAGAGGTGGGAATGCTCTGTGAGGTGACCTGAGGGATCGGGGATGCTCCGTGAGGTGTTTGCGGATGCTCTGGGTGACCTGAGAGTTTGGGGATGCTCTGGGTGACCCGAGTGCTCGGGACGCTCCTGTGCCAGCTCCCAGCCGCGCTGTGCTCCCGGGTGACACAAAGCCACGTGTGGGAGCCGGCAGGAACACGGGTGAAAATACAGCCCTGTGCTTTCCTGCTCGGCGTGCGGGGATTTCCCCGCGCTGTGCAGACGTGTGGTGAAGCGGTACTTTAGGAAAGAGGAGCTCGGCGCAGCCTCCTGGTGAGTCCCAGTGCTGGGGAATTCACCTGGAACACCCCGGTGCCCTGGAGAAGCAATGCGCCTGAAATGGAGAGTTCTGTGCTTGACTGCTGACCAAGCGATGGTCAGCGGGCAGCTTTCTGCGGCCAAAAGCTCAGCTCTGAAGGTGCTGCGGTGGAGTCAGGTGCCTGTCTGCAGTCGTGACAGTCACTCATCATCCTAACAGAGGATGAAGTTACTTTTCCTCCTGTTTTCTCCACTCCAGCATCAGGAGGGCATGAGGCAACTGCCCATCATCTGTGGTCAGTGGTGCGGTCAAGGACAAAACATTTAGTGCTCAGGAAGCTTTTATCACTGCCTCTCCTAAAAATGGACCTTATCTAAGAGGAAGAAGAGTGGGTTCCTCAGCTTTTGTTTCCTCATTTAGTGAGTCTTTAAAGGGAACAAAGGAACAGAAAGGCCCAAGTTTCGGTTTTGATGGTGATGTGGCAATTGCCTGGAGCTGCTCTGGACAGGAGCAGAGCGGATGTGGTGCCTTTACTGATTAAAAGAAACCAGCCACAGGAAGCCGCGTGGGGCCGTGCTGGAAAATGTCAAGTGGCTGATAAGGTGCTCGGTAATTTGAATTTGAATTGGTGTTGTTGAAGCTCTCTGTGTGTTTTAGGTAAAGGTGTGTCCAAAGCCTGTTAGAAATGAAAACTTTACTCTTATCCCCTTCGATGTCACAAGTTTGTGTATTCTCAGACCTTTAGTCTGGTTTGTCAGTGAAACCCCATAGTGGTTCCAAAGAAACAGCCCATTTCCAGTTCTTCTGGGTCACGGTGCTCCCTCAAAGCAGAACGTGTTTTTATTTAAATGATTTAAGGAGTCAGACAGGCTTGATTAAAAGGGAGGTTTCTTCCCGCAGGTTTTTTGTTTGGGAGTGTGTCCTCCATGTTCCCGAACACTGGTACATCATGGTGTGCTAATTCCTCAGGGAACAGCATGGGGTGGGAGGATTTGGTATCCAAGAGTTACACCTGGCTCTGGTGAACCATGGAATGGTTTAGGCTGAAAAGGACCTTAAAGATCATCCCCTCCTAACCCTGGAACATGTGTGTTTTCCAGTGGCTGTGTTTGTAACTAAGCATCAGGGAGGCAAGGTCCGAGCTGTAGTGCTGAGCAAGGCTAGGGAGGGTCTGTATATAGTGGGAAAGATTTGCTTCTAACCGGAATTTGTTGGATGAAATGTATGTCTGGTTTGGGAAGCTGCACAATCAGATTGCACTTCAGTTCATAGTGCGAGTGTACCCCGGGTTGTTCTCACTCTGCACAGTGAGAGCAGAACTCAGGGATGGTCTCCACTGGGAAGAGCTTTTCCTTCCTGGGTGACTGAAGGTGATGCAGAAAGCCTACCATGGAAATGAAACTTAGAGGGATGAAGCACCTCTGCTGTGAGGGAAGGATGACAGAATTGGGATTGTTCAGCCTGGAGAAGAGAAGCTTTGGGGTGACCCCATTGTAACCTTCCAGGACCTGAAGGATGCCTGCAAGAAAATGAGAGACAGAGAGAGAGAGACCATTTGAAAGGGCCTGGAGTGCCAGGGGGAATGGCTTCCTGCTGCCAGAGGGCCGGGTTATATCAGCTTTTAGTAGGAAGTACTTCCCTGGGAGGGTGGGCAGGCCCTGGCACAGGGTGCCCAGAGCAGCTGTGGCTGCCCCTGGATCCCTGGAAGTGTCCCAGGCCAGGCTGGACAGAGCTTGGAGCAGTCTGGGACAGTGGAAGGTGTCCCTGCCATGGCAGGGGTGGCACTGGATGGGCTTTAAGGTCCCTTCCAACCCAAACCATTCTGGGATGCCATGCTCACCCTTTCCCTTGAAACTTCATACTGCACTAATACACAGCTGGCAAGAGAAACGCTGTAATGAGTGCAGAGGCCAAAGCTTCCCTCAGGGACACTGGGGTGCCCTGAACCCCTCGTTGTGAGGTGCTGGGGAGGAAAGTGGGAGCAGCATTGCAAAAGTGGGTCAGGAGTGATGGCAGCTGCTACCCTCAGTCCCTTCTGGGCGCCCCTCGGGTTTTCCTTGAGCAAGAGAGGCCGTGGGGACAGCTCGGGTGGCACCGCGGGTGGATTTGGGCTCCTCCGAGCTGGGCAGGTCTGAGTGGCTGCTCCGAGCACGGAGGGCTCCAGATCCGACACCATCTCACACTCCCAATAAACCACGCCGGTGTTCCAGCCCACGACGGGCGTGCGGCAGCGTCTGCCAGTTATCCGGGCGCTGCAGAGATGGGTTTTTTGCAGACATCTCGCTCTCGCTGCTCGTGAATTAAACTATTTCTGGCGTGGTGACTCGCAGGCTGTGGCAGAGCGTGGCGTGAGCAGCAACGTGTCCTTGCGCAGATGAGTAAGCGGAAAGGGGGACGTCCCCGAGCTGTGCCTGGCGTGGCTCCCCGCTCCCGGCAGAGGCAGCAGGCTGCAGCGTGCTGGGTCGGATTTATGACATAAAAAGATTCTTTCACCCCTGTCCCTCACGGAGATGAACATGCCCCTCGCATCACACGATTTAAATGCGTCTGTCTAATGCAGGTACAAAATAGCAGCCTGAAATCCACTTCTTAGAGAGATCAAGGATAATTGGATTCATCTCCAATCAGCTTGAAATCCCTTGAAACAATTAAAGCTCAGCCTGGCGACCCATAAGCATCAAAGGCTTTCGATAAGTGTAAACCTTAAATAAAATCAGCGTTTAGAAAACACTTCGTTTAGGCGATGAAATCCCCCAAGACAAAGTGCTGAAAGCAGCGTGGGAGCCACCAAAAAAACAAAAACCAAAAAAACCCCCCGAGCTACAAAACGCTTATTTTGATGCGAACAGGCTAAATGTGAGGTGTCCCAGGGCTGTGTCCCCCCAGAGGGACCCGAAATCCCCGGTGTGCCGAGGCTGGCGGGCAGGCGTGGGGCCAGAGCCTCCTTAAGAGGCGGCGGTGTGGGGTGACGAGCCGCTTCCAATTGCAAGGCAGCAGCACATGACATAAGATGCTCCAGATCTGCCTCCTGGGCGCTAGTTTAAAAATAAAGGATATTACACGTCGGGCTCGGTGCCGGTGCGGAGCGGCTGCGGAGGGGAGGCTGCGGGACGGGCCATGCGCGGTGAGGCTGGAGGGATCCGGGGGGGCCTGCGAGCCGAGCATTTGGGGCAAAGGGAGTGTGGAATTGAAATTGTTTGGCTCGTGGTGCTCTTGGGGAGCTGCGGGTGTCACGCCGGTTCTGCTGTGGGGTTTTGCAATGACTGGAGCGTGCCCAGTGTCAGAATTTCCTGTATTTCGTGCAACTGCAGCAGGCTCGAGTTGTGCCACTTTGAGCTTGCCTCGCACACGTCAGTGGAGCTGCTTTGCTGTGACGTTTGGGTGCATTTTAATTTTTCAGACCTGTTTTTGCAGGGACAGTGCTGTGTGAGTCAGACGCCAGGATGGCACTTGCAGAACCAGTCTCCGTGGCTTATTGCAATTCAGCTCTACAAGGGAACTGTGAGGTGTCACAGGAAGATGTGCTGCTCAACCATTCACCCAGGTTTGTCTAATTTAGGATTTTATTTACCCTGCTGTGACCTGTATATATAGCTTATATTCTACCCTGCTCACTTTGATTAATTAAACTGATTTTGGAAGAGCCCTGCCTCTGCAGGGAACAGCTCATGTGCAGTACCTACACTGATCTCAAACTCCTGCTGGTAGGAGGCTGCTTAGATTTACAGACTAAAGAACAGATTAGGGTCTATATCTCACCACAGCATAATGGGATCTAGCTGACTAAAACCTCTTTACCTAAATTTTGGGGGCTGCATTGAATTACATGTCATAAGGGGAGAAAAAGATGACTTGACTGAGTGCGAGGGAAATAGCTGGGGCTTTTCTGCTCATATTACTGGGTCATTTGCATGCTTTGATCATAAAAGCTGGTGGAGAAATGGTGCAGAACTATTGCAACTGAGGATTAATTTGTGCTGAAAAATGTTCTCAATAATGAGGAGGGAGCACGGAGACGGGAATATCTCATAATCCCCTTGGGGGAAATAAAGAAATTATTTACTCAGTCCTGGTTGCTGGCTTGCAGATTAGTTCAGAGAAGCAGTTCTGCTTTAGGACAGGACATGGGATCAGCCATGTCAGATCTTCCCTGGGCCTTAGGCCTCCTCATATGCCCAAAGCAGTCATAGTTGACTGTTGCCTAGAAATTCAGAATAAATGTAGATTAGAGGGAAGAGATTTCCCCCTTTCCCTGAAATTCACACAGTGCCTGTGCTGAATTGTCTTGCCTCTGGCCTGGTAGAAAGGAAATAAAAGGTGGGACTTGGTGGGAGCCCTGCCTGGCTTAGGCTGAGGAGTTTGTGTGGGCCCAGAGGAGCTCTCACCTGTGTGCAGTGTGGCTGTGCTGGGCAGAGTCAGGGCTCCTTTCTGCCCCAGAGCTGCCCCTGCAGTGCTGGGGTGATTGTGATGTCAGGGCCCTGCTGGAGGAGCCTGGGGTTGGTGCTGCAGGTGTTGCTGTGGAGAAGGGAAAACACCGGCCTGGAGAAACAACACCTGAGTGATGGGCTGAGGCAAAGGGCCCGGTAGGGCAAGGCAGGATGGAAAGTTTGAATCTCTGCAGTGTAATCTTAAATCAGCTAAAATTCAGACCTCAGTGCTCTGCCCATGGTCCTGGCAGGGCATTGCCCAGGGCAGGGAGCAAAGCAGCAGCTGCCTGCTTGGAGGGTGGGATTCCCAAATCTCACTGGTCTGGCTTCCAGCTCCTGCTCTCAAGTGGGATATGAGACTTGATTTTCCCTTACCCTCCTCATTAGGGCTGTGAGACAGTCCAGCTTGGAAAGGGATGGAGTAAGAACAGTTTGACAAGCAGGCAAGTGGTGCTTCACCAGCTCCTACAGGGCTGAAAGTGAAAGGACAACTCAGCTGGGAGGAGTGTGGCTGAAGCACACAGGGATGAGCCTGTTTCTTACCAAGCATCTGGTGGGAACACTGGCTTTAATAAGAATTCCTAAGAACAAGATTTCCTGTTAAATCAATTTCCTTTGCAGGAAATCTCCATGGGTTTCCCCATGGGGTGACTCCAGAGTGTCCCCAGGGCCTCCCCTGTTGTTGGACTCACATACTGCAGACAGGAGATGACTTCCAGACCAAGTGTCCCTTCCTGCCCCCCTTCTCCTCCTTCTCCCAGCTGCAGACTCTTTGTTTCAGGCACCTGGAGCAGCCTTTAGGAATTAAATGATGACTGGTTTTGGGATGATGTTTATGCATTCTGCTGCAGCTTGTCTGCAATGGAAGCTGCAATTAGGACAACGCTTGTGTTCAAAACCAGCACGGGCAGAGCTTGCACACTCAGAGGGACCTGTTCCGTTGCTGGGGCCATGCAGGGTAGGGAATTAATAAACTCACCCACAGAACATCAGGAATCACTTTGACATCCAAGGGCTGAGTGACATTAAGGGATGGAGCAAACCTGCCTGTGGCAGGCAGCCCTCAGTGTTCTCATCCAGGGATAATTCCTTTTGCCTTGCAGAACTGCTGAGCCACACAACAGCGAGCCAGGGGAAGATTCCAACATGGAGAGACATCAGGTGAACTCGTTCGGTCCCAAAGGTGAGTGGATGGAAGTTTGGGGACTTTGGGATGCCTGAAATTATTATTGCAATGAGAGAGGGATTTGGCAAACCATGACAATGGAAGAAGCAGCTCAGGCTGCAGGATGGGTTGTGCAGAAGTGTCTGGAACTCAGACTTTAAAGCTGTGCTTCAGGGATTAAATAGGCAGTGTCAGTTCCTGGTGCTCATTTACCAGGTACCAGTGTCCTGCTTTCAGCCCTCCTTAAAAGAAAAAAAATTAAAAATAGCAGAGTATAAGATGCAGGAAACTTTCACCTTACCAGTACAAGAGCCTTACGGCAGCAGAGCAGGTTAGAGGGGATGTAAGTGGGAAATATTTAACAAAATTTGAAAGTGCTCTAGAGGCTTCTAATCTAAAATACTGGGAGTCACATGGCAAAATTACCATGAAGAAAAGGTCAGAAAAGGGGTGTGGGAGGGGGTGTAACAGCATTTGCTTTCATATGCTTGATACTTGTATTTCTATTGCTGTTATGGCAGCAGGAAATTTCTAAATCAAAGATGCTGAACACTTTTCTTTCAAAGCAGCCTCCTCCCCTCCTGGCTCCAGTGTGTGGACGACACGTCGTGATGGAGAGGTCAGGCTGAGGATGGAAGAACAGGGCTTTGGCAGCGAGGCCCCAAAGACTGTGCACCAGCTCTTGCAGGAAAGTGTCAACAAGTACAGAGACTATCACGCCCTTGCATCCAAAAAAGATGGCCGGTGGATAAAGCTGACATATCAGATGTACTATGATGAGTGCTGGAAAGCAGCCAAAAGCTTTCTGAAGGTAAGAGTTTGTTCAATTCTCTTGGTGCATATTCACAGAATCCTAAAACCAGAATGGTTTGGGTGGGAAGGGACCTTAAAGCCCACCCAGTGCCACCCCTGCCAAGGGCAGGGACACCTTCCACTGTCCCGGGGTGCTCCAAGCCCTGACCAGCCTGGCCTTGGGCACTGCCAGGGATCCAGAGGGAGCCCCAGCTGCTCTGGGCACCCTGTGCTAGGGCCTCCCCACCCTCACAGCCAAGAATTTCTTCTCAATATCTGATGTAAATCTCTCTTATTTTAATTTAGAACTGTTCTCCCTTTTCCTACCACTATGTAAAAAGTCAAGTTTAATGTTCACTCATTTAAGTGCTGGAATGGCTGCAGTCAAGTCTTTTGTAAACCTGCAAATTCCCTGAGTGCAGATGAATCTTACAGTGACAGGGAAGTACCTGAACATGCTATGGACACCTTGGTATTTAATTTTTTTGACAGTTGCTTCCACATTTAACAAAGGAAAAAAGGATGTGAGGAAACATTTAAAGTGAGGTGTTTGAGTTGTATGGCAAACCTGGACACTGCCCCTCCAGTGGCATGGAAAGGTTCATCTATCTAAGAAAAAAACTTAAAGGGATGCTTACAAACCAGACTTACATGTCCCAGCCTTTTGTTTGTGCTGCTGGGCTTAGGAGACTTGGATGCAGAAACCAACTGTTTTTACCATTGGGATCAAGTCTTATCTCTTCAAGCTAAGGCCAGCCTGCATTTACTCCTGTGGTGGGATCTTCCACTCTGGGACAAAACCAGAGTCTGGCTGAGGGATTTAAAGGCTGGGACTCCAAGAGCTGGAAATTCATAGCCAAGTGTAACTGCCACTGGAGCTCGTTGCTCTGGCCATTATTGATATCTGACACTCCCAACTTGTACCAAATGTCCCAGGAGCTGTTGTCTGACTTCACCTCTCACCTCCTCATTCCCAGCCCAAGGGGAACTGGTAACTCCCTGGGTTGCATGTTTATATTCCAGTTATGTTAGTGAATTGCAGTGAGCCAGTCTTTCCAAGGATAAACCTCAGCAAATCCCTATTTTCCTGCCCACTTACAGTGGGACAATGATGTGAAACTTTCACTGGTTCCATCTTGGCTCCTGGGGAGTTTTGCAGTGGGAATCACCCTGTATAAGAACATGAACTCTTCCTTCAGTGCTGTGCTCAGAGCAGAGATCTGCAGATGAACCCTGAGCTTTGTCCAAAGGAGAAGCCAGGCTGCTGTAATGCCATCTCTTGTTTACAGCTGGGGCTGGAGCGTTTCCATGGAGTGGGCATCCTGGGATTTAATTCTGCAGAGTGGTTCATTGCTGACATTGGAGCTATCCTTGCAGGGTAAGACTCTTGCTTCTTGCCATGCATTTTGCTTTGGCAGCCAGAGAGTGACTGCAGTATTCATATGAGAAGCAGGTTTTGATTAAAACCCCAGTAAAACAAACCAAAAAAACGCCAAACCCAATTGCTTATATTTGGGTTTAATGAAGGTGGATAGAAGCTGAACTATTTCATAATGAATTAATGAGACAAAAATTAAATTCTTTTTATTAGCCAGCTGCTTCTCTCAAAATAAGATGACCAGAGGTTAATCCAAAAGCATTCTTATGTACACAGTGATTAAAATATGGTGGGAAATGCCAGAGAATCACATGGCTGGATTGTGATATCTCCCTTTAACATGAGATGTTTTGGTCCCTCACACCACTCTTGACATTTCCCATGCCCCAGAACAGAATCTTTCCTCTTGGAATTAAACCCTCCCCTCTTTGTTGTCATTTTATGGGATATTCTTCTTAAAGTTTTTTCTTTGAAATGGTCTGAATTTTGCCAGCAGCTCTGCTTGTCCTCTAACTCTCTGTTTTGCTTTTCTGTTTTGTTTTTTCTGTTTTCCAGGGGATTTGCTGTTGGGATCTACACTACAAACTCTCCTGAGGCCTGTCATTACGTGGCAGAGAACTGCAGTGCCAACGTTATAGTGGTGGAAAACCATAAACAGCTGCAGAAAATCTTAGAAGTAATTATGTTTTTCCCATGGCTGGGGGTTACAGCAAGCTGTTGACAGATGTGGGAGGGTAAAATGCTGTGGGAGGGCATTACCTGAGGGGAGTGCTGGGTCTGAGAGCAGGGGTGAACTCCGTGGTGTGCTCCCTGCTCCAGCCACGTGAGCTGGTACTGGCACTGGTCTCACAAGAGGTTAAGTGGTGCTTTCACTTCTTAAAAGCCTTGGGCTTAAAACAGAAGAAGCCAAAATGAACAACTGAGCATCCTCTAGGTTGTCTGGCAACATCCCAGCTCAAATTATGACTGTTTCTGGTGAGGCAAACTCATTCTTTCAGGAGCACAGATGGGATTCTCTTGGCTTTACATAAAGTGGCAAATATGAGGAGTGTGCTAAGTGGGGTTACAGAGGCCTGAAAGGGACAAGCAGCATTTGCTTATTCTCACAAATCTCCCTTCTCAACACAGATTAAAGACAGACTACCTCATCTGAAGGGCATTGTCCAGTATGGGGAGGAGATCAAAGAGAAGAGACCCAATCTGTACTCAGTAAGTCCTGGGCTTCTTCACAGCTTCTACGTCCTGGTTGTGTTCAGCTGATGGCTGCAAGTACCTGTGACCTGACTAGGGGCCTTAAACATCTGGTGGGTGACATCCCTGTCCCTGGAGATGGTCTTTAAGGTCCCTTCCAACCCAAACCAGTCTGCAGTTCTGTGACTGTGATCCTCTGAGCTTGTGTTGGCTGTGGTGGGCAGGAGGTGTCTGGGCTGTTTTGCGACCCAGATAATCCATGTTGGCAGGGGGGTGTGAGCCTGCTGACCTTTGCCAGACACCCTTGGGCCCCACAGTTACTCCAGGGAGTTGCTACAGAGCTGTAAAGCTGCTGCGAGTGGGTCTGTCTCCTTTCTGCTCCTCCCTGTGTCAGCCAGAAAACACTGTGGGGTGACTGTGGATTTACAGCCTCTTCCAGAGGACTGCACAGGGAGAACAGCTTCCTTCTCTTGACGTGTAGCAAAGAGTTTAATTTTCCTGTGGGTGCTGCCTTACAAAGGGACTGAGCTCTTCTGTTCTCTGCAGTGGAGGGAGTTCATGGAGCTGGGCAGGGACGTGCCGGACTCGCGGCTGCGTGGGATCATCGCGTCCCAGAAACCCAACCAGTGCTGCACCCTCATCTACACCTCGGGCACCACGGGGCAGCCCAAGGGCGTCATGCTCAGCCACGACAACGTGAGTGCCCAGTGCCACACCAGCAACTGTGACCCTGGGGTGCTGAGGGAGAACATCCTGAGCTGGGAGGGACGCACAGGATCATCAGTGCAGCCCCTGGCCCTGCACACACACCCCAACAATCCCACCCTGAGCATCCCTGAGAGCGTTGGCCAAACGCTCCTGCAGCTCTGGCAGCCTTGGGGCTGGCACCATTCCCTGGGGAGCCTGGGCAGTGCCCAGCACCCTCGAGGGGAAGAACCTTTCCCTGAGCTCCATGCCAAGCCCTGACACAGCTCCAGCCCTTCCTGGGCTCCTGTCCCTGTCCCAGAGCAGAGCTCAGCCCCTGCCCCTCTGCCTCCCCTCGGGAGGAGCTGCAGCCCCCGAGGAGCCTCCCCTCAGTCTCTGCTCCAGCTGAACGAGCCAAGTCCTGCTGTTGAGACCCTGGGATGCTGTAGCTGTGTTGTGCCTTGTGTGCTCTGTGCTGGCCCTGCCCTGAAGCCCCTGTGGGTTCCTGTTGCAGCTGACGTGGACGGCGGCGGTGGGCGGACGCTTCATCGCGCTGAGCGATGCCCGCGACAGGCAGGAGGAAGTGGTCAGTTACCTGCCCCTCAGCCACATCGCTGCACAAATGTGTGATATTTGGGCAGCCATGACCTTTGGAGTGCAAGTTTACTTTGCCCAACCAGATGCATTGAAGGTAAAAAAATATGATAATAAACTTACACCCACCCACCTGCTTGAGCTGGAGGGGGTGCTTGAAACAAGGCTGTGTCATCTCGTGATTCTGTCAGCTTTCCTAAGTGGGTTTACTTTGCCCACTGACCAACTGCCCCTTTTGGTTTGACTGGAGCCTGACCTTCACCTTTTGACTCAGTCACAAACTGGGAGAAGCTGACCCAGCACTTCACAAGTGGGAGCTGCTGAGTTCTCACCTGACACCTGGTGCCACATCAAGAACTGGTTGAACAACAGCCTTGTGTTTGCTCTGCCCACATTGCATCATGCTCCCAGCTAAACCTGAGTCCTGACTAAAGGATTCTTGTGTCAGCACTGGCACTGAAAGCATCGACCCTTGCTCCCTTCCCAATTCCCACTTGAATGCCTCAGGGGTTCCCTTCTCCTGGTGGCACTGTTAAAAACAAACAATTTCTCAAAACTGATGGCAGACTCCCAAGTTTTTGCTCGTGACCAGTACTGACCTGAAGCCTGCAGTGAATCACTTCTAAAAACTGCATTAAATCCTGCTTCTCTCAGGGCAGCTTGGTGGAGACCCTGCGGGAAGTGAGGCCAACTGCTTTTTTGGGAGTTCCTCGTGTCTGGGAAAAAATGGAAGAGAAAATGAAATCTGTGGGCATGAAAGCCTCATCACTCCGAAGGAAAGTGGCATCGTGGGCCAAGGAAGTGGGGCTGCAGACCAACCTGAAGAGGATGAATGGGTAATTATGAGCTACATTTCAGGGATGCTGATGAGAGTTAGGAGAACTTTACTGTCAGCTCAGGGGTTATATTCCGTCCAGGGGTTATATTCCATCCAGGATTATATCCCAAGTGACAGGCCAGTGGCACTTGGACCTGAGGGGGAGCAGCAAGGGCTGGAGGGGGGAAATAACCATTATTTTATTGAATGAACTAAAGTAGGATGAAGACAAAAGGAGGAAGGGGGAGGAGCTCTATGTGTGCCCGTTTTCCTGGTGCAGGTGCTCCGAGGTGCCGGTGAATTTCCGCCTGGCCAGGCAGTTGGTGTACAGGAAGGTGCGCAAGGCCATCGGGCTGGACCGCTGCACCAAGTGCTACACAGGGGCTGCTCCCATCACCAGAGACACCCTGGAATTCTTCCTGAGCCTGAACATTCCTGTGCTGGAGCTCTATGGGATGAGTGAGAGCTCTGGGCCTCACACAGTCTCCCTACCTCACGCCTTCAGGCTTGGCAGGTGAGCACCCTCCTGGGAGCAGAGGGAGTGTGAGTTCTGCCTCTGGCACATCCATCTCCTGGTGCAGCTCATCCCCAGAGCCTTGCTGCCACTAAAAGGTCACTGGGGAGCCACTTCACAGGTGAAGAGATCTGCCAAGGGCAGCAGCAGCAGCAGGGACGTGTGAATTTACCTTGGCTGGGTTCTGTGGGAGCTGGGGAAGAAGTGAGGGGCTGGTGGGATGAAGGAAGAATTGGTAACTCCAACCTACCCTTCACTGTAGTGGCAAATGACTAAAGGGTGCAGGATGGCTTTGAATGACTCGTTCAGTCTGCACAGTGAAAGTTTGCTGCCAAGGACATAAATCTGCTCGTTCAAAGCTCAGGGGTTGAGAACAATGAGTGCAAACCAGCAGGTGTGTGAGCACTGCTCCCTGCAATAACAACACTTTCTGCAGCTGCCCTTACACGAGCAGATGCCTTTGAAGCTCTCTGCTGGAGCTGTTGTGCTAAAAAGCTGCTGGGCTTTGTTCAAACCCTTCAGCTTGAGAGGTGCTGCTGTAACCTCTCCTTGAATCCAGTTTCAAATAAATCAGTCCTTGCTCTGTGCTCTGTTCCAGCTGTGGGAAGGAGCTGACGGGCTGCCACACCCTGATCCATAAACCAGACAGGGATGGCATTGGGGAGATCTGCTTCTCAGGGAGGCACGTCTTCATGGGCTACCTGAACATGGAGGACAAAACCAAAGAGGCCATTGATGAGGATGGCTGGCTGCACTCAGGGGACCTGGGCAAGCACGACAAGGATGGATTCCTCTTCATCACAGGCAGAATTAAAGGTAACACATCCTCCAGCTTTATCTTGATGTTGTGCAGCACTAGGGAATCAGCGAGTTGTTAATGTTGGGAAAGACCTCATGGAGCCCAACTAGTCCATGTCCCCAGTTTCCACATCCTTTAGATCCCTCCAGGGATGGTGACTCCACCACTGCCCTGGGCAGCCTGTTCCAATGCTGAACAGTGAAGACATTTTTCCCAATATCCAACTTAAACCTCCCCTAGTGCAAAGAAGGCTCTGCTGTTTGCATGGTTGTGACTTGCACAGAAGAATATTTAAATCCCTCTCCTCCTGGAGTCTCCACATGAATGTGGCTGCAGGGTGTCCCCCCTGTGGTGGGAGGAGAGGGGTGGCCTCTGGAGCCAGGGTGTGTTTGCAGAGTGAGGGAGAAGCCCTCTGATTTCAGCACCAGTGCAGTTAATGCTTTGTGGGCTTCTTTTACCAGCAACTCCCTCAGTTTCAGGAGCTTTTCTGGGTGACCTCCAAAGAAAACAGCAGCTTAATACTGTTGTGTAAGTGCCTTGTAGCCATGTGGCTCTTGGGACAGCAGTTTGGGCAACCCCAGACAAAGCCAACGTCACTCAAGCCTTCAGCCCTCAAAAAGAGAGAGGTGCTTGTGTGAGGGCTGCTCTAAGGAACAGGAGCTTGAGAAGGGGGGCTCCCCTCTGCTCTGCAGCACATGGGAACCTCCTTTCACTTCCATTTCTGACCATTTGGGCCCAGGGGTCTGTGCCAGGGTGCCAAGGGGCTCACCCTGCGTTGCCAGACTGCAAACACCCCTGGTGCACCAAGGCAGCTTTGGCTGGGCTATGTGTGAACAGCTCCTGCTCCTCTCTCCAGGCCTGCTGGAGCCATGGGATCAGCACTGAGGCTGGAAAAGCCCTTTAAGATCATTGAGTACAGCACCCCCAAGGCCACCACTAAACCACATCCCCAAGTGCCACATCCTCACATTTTTGAACACTTTTGGGCATGGCCACCCTGTGACTTTCCCAGTCCTGGTGTGCTGCCTTCTCCTGCTCTGCTGACACAGTCTCACTGTTTGATCCAGCAGACACAGAGGAGCAGTTGGATTGTTTCAGACTGTGGGAAGGGGAGAAGCTCCAAGCATTAATCAGGATTTGATTGTTTTCCAGAGCTCATCATCACTGCAGGAGGTGAGAACATTCCTCCCGTTCCAATTGAGGACGCTGTCAAGAATGCTGTTCCCATCATCAGCAACGCCATGTTGGTTGGAGACAAAGCCAAATTCCTTTCTATGCTCCTGACACTAAAGGTAATGGAAAACAGGATGGGGATCCACCACTTGTGCTGCTGAATCTGATTAATTCCAGTGAGGAAGAGTTGTTACACATTTTTAGTGTCTTGTGGAGACCAGAGCACAATTGGCTGTAGCTGAGCTGCAAAGAGCAGCTGAAAGCACAGAGGTGTCACTTGCTCAGAGCATCAGGCCCTGCTGTTGTTCAGGGCAGCCTTTTCTGTGCCACAGAGGGCAGGAAGAAACAGAAGGAAAAGACCCAAAAGTCAGGCTGGAAAAGGAAACCCTTCTGCTCTCCCACCTGTTTCAGTCTGGCCAAGAGCAGTCTGGGAGGTAAAAAGCTGTCAGGGATTTCTTTGTCAGACTCTGGTTTTAACCTCCACCAGGACACATCTGTGGTGGCCTGTGCTGACTGTCAGAGTGGGAATTGCTCCTTGGCCTGGGCCAGGAGACCTGAGGTGGCCCTGGAGGTGGCCCTGGAGGTGGCCCTGGAGGTGGCCCTGGAGGTGGCCCTGGAGGTGGCCCTGCTGCACTTGTCACGGTTGCGTGCTGTGTGTGACTTCCAAGACTGCTGCTGCAGTGTAGGGAACCAAACTGTGCCTCAGAAAAGGTCTGGAAAAACATGATTAACTTTGGATAGCACATGAGGAGTTTGGCAGATGAGCTCCGTACCCCGCTGGCTCCTGAGCAGGCAGAGATCTGAGGGGATTTATCTGTGTTTTATCCCAAGTTTCCATTGGCAGCCAGGGGTTGGGTGAGAGCTGAGGGGCCGCTGGGGTTGGAGTGGGGTGGGGAAGGGACCCAGGAATTGTCCCAGGGCAGCGTCCAGGGCTGGAGGCCCCTTGGTGCAGAGGGCTCAGGTGCTCAGCAGTGCTCAGGTGCCTGCTGTGGTTGGCCTGCAGTGCGTTGTGGATGCAGAAACGGGCGAGCCCGGAGATGACCTCACTCCAGAAGCTCTGGAATTCTGTCAGAAGCTGGGCAGCAAGGCCACCAAAGTCTCGGAAATCATCAGCAGCAAAGACAAGGCTGTCTACGCTGCCATCCAGAAAGGGATCTCTGCTGTCAATGAGGGAGCCGTGTCCAATGCCCAGAAAGTGCAGAAGTGGGTCCTGCTGGAGAAGGACTTCTCCCTCTTTGGCGGAGAGCTTGGTGAGTGGTGGGGGTGGTGTCTGGGGTTTGCCCTGGGCCCTGGCTGTTGAACATCAACACAACCACGAGCCCCAATGCACAGAGCTGCCCCTGGCCTTTCTTCACTCTGGCTTTTCCATGTGGCAGTTTGGGGTGGGATGAACTGGGGTGAATTCCCACTTCTGCCCAGCAGCACCGAGTGGTGCAGCACTTCCCTTCATGCTCTGATGCCTCTTGCAGAATTACGGGACAATCCTGAGCTGGAAGGGACCCTCAGGGATGATCAGTGCAGCCCCTGGCCCTGCACACACACCCCAACAATCCCACCCTGAGCATCCCTGAGAGCGTTGGCCAAACGCTCCTGCAGCTCTGGCATCCTTGGGGCTGGCACCATTCCCAGGGGAGCCTGGGCAGTGCCCAGCACCCTCAGGGTGCTGCTGTGCTGCTTTGGCTCACAGGGGAAGGGAGGAAAATTCTATTAAACCCAGAAAAATTTAGAATCCATCACTGCTCCCATGTTCTGCCTCTGCCCTCCAGCCCTGCTTCACCCCAGGCCTGCTGGGTGCTCCCCGTGGTTCCCTCCCCATTAAGCCTGTGCTGGTTCCCCACAGGCCCCACCATGAAGCTGAAGAGGCCGGTGGTGGCTCAGAAATACCGGGACCAGATTGCTCAGTTTTACACGGACATCGAAACCCCCTTGGGAGAGCCCTCGACCCGGACATAGAGCCCTGGACTGAAACCATTCCCGAGGACACTCCCAGCTGCCCAGGAAGGATTCGCTGGATCCTGCTGAAATAAAGAGGCTCAGCCTCCAGGCGTCGCTTTGCTGTCCATGTCCTGCCCTGCAGTGTGGTGAGCGTGGTCCCGCCCATGTTCTCCTGTGTCTTGTGTCCTGTGCTGAGATATCCCAAATATCTCAACTTTGTATTTTTTATTTCCATTTTTATAAGGGCGATACAATGTTTACCTTAAATCCAAGTGACATGTTATGTTCTAACCAAAGTTTTCTTTTCCTGAGATGAATGTAAAACAGGAGCTGCAAATCAGGAGCTGCCCTTTTCCTGCTAAGGGAGAAAGGCAGATTTCATTTTCCAGCAGTGTCCTCACTCCCTGCTGCACGTTTCCCTGCATGCTGATGGCATCCGTATCATTTTAAATCTCCTTCCTCACAAACTATTTCTGTCTGAGATGACAAATGCTGAGTGACTACATACAGCAGTGGAGGTGGAACCTCACATGAACTGGGTTTGTCTGTGCAATATTTTGAGTTTGTTTTACCTTTTTGAGTTATAATGAAGCCATAAATTGTATTGTTGAAGTTGTATCCATGGCTGGTATTCTGGGAAGCGATTTACTCCAGGGATTATTTATAAGGCTGTGTACAATGTGTGAAATCTGTGTCTTACAATCCAGAAATGTTGTAGTGTCTGAAGTGGGGAGCTCCAGAGTGGAGGGTGGGTGGCTCTGTACCTGTGCTCGGGGACAGGAGCTGGTGCTGGGAGCCCAGGCTGGTTCTCCTGAGGGTCTGTGATCAACCAGCCCAGTTAGGGCCCCTCAGGGTGAGGTCACTGCCTGGAGGACAGAGACCCCCCCAGCTGCAAAGCTCCTGGTGCTCTCTGCCAAAGGGCTCTGCAGGGCTGATTCCAGGCTGCCCAGTCCCAGCAGGTGAAGGATTGCTGGTGAAATGGCTCATTTCAAACCAGAAATCCTGACCTGAACACAGGCAGGGCAGCCCAGCCCTGAGTGCCAGGACCACTTCCCATGGAAAGGGGGAGCACTGGGAGGGGGTGGGAGCAGCTCAGTGCTGCTGTCACAGCAGGGCTGGGCTCAGGGGGGGTTAAACCCAAAACTGGGGACTTCCAGTGGAAGGGGGGGAATGCACTACTGGAACTGCAGCCCATCCTGTGCCAGTGGGAGTTGCTGTGTCCACGTGCTTGCAGAGGAACGTGAAATAAACTCCTCAGTTTGTGTCTCTCGACTCTCTCATTCCGGGGATGGAGCAGGGCCGGGGCCCGGGGCTGGGCCGGGTTTGCCTCGGGCCTGGAGAGCTGCGCCTGGGGCAGCCCAGGGCTGGAGCTGCTCCCGGGGCATCCACGGACACGGGACACTCCCTCAGGGGCAGGGGAGGGCTGGTCCCACCCTTCACCTGTGCTGAGCAATGCCCGTGCCAGGTCTGTCCTTGTGACCAGGGCTGTCCTTGTGACCAGGTCTGGCACGGCCTGGGAGCAGTGGGGCCCCCTCAAACCCCGTGGGAGCTGCCCCAGGCAGAGCCCTGCTCCAAGGGCAGGGACCCTCACCTGAACAGACAAAGCTCCGATGGATTAAGGGACATTGGAGCCGCCCCATGCTTAAAACAATTCCCCTTCCCTTGGCTTTTCCCCTCCCAGGCCCCATGGTGTTACCTGTGCCATGAGGGGAGGTGTTGGGAAAGCCACAATGCCACCCTTGGAGAAACAACAACTGAAAAACACTTCCAAGTTTTACTTTTCCATCTTACTTTATTTCACTTTTTCTAGAAAATTCCTCCATGGTTCCACAAATTTAACAAAAAGTTTAAAATTCAGGACAAACAATCCTGTAACGTATTACAAACATGAGTTTTTTTGTGTTTTTTTTTATTCTTGCAGTTAGTCTTGGCTCAGCTGCATTTCTTCCAGCTGAGTGAAGAACTTTCTCCCAACACAACTTTTAAAATCCTCAGGTGCTGAGGTATTTAATACCTCGGCTCTAGGCAGAAATACAATTAAAAATTCTCTAGAAGTTGAAGTACTTACATTTCTCTTTAGGAGTGCAAACTCATCTTGTCAGTTTTTGATGGCTATTCCTCGCCCCAGGAAAGCAACACCGACTTGGGTCCTTTGAGCACTAATTAACACCTGTCCCAGGTGCACCAGGGCTGTCACAGGGAGGAGCCTCGTGCCAGCAGAGCCGGCTCCAGCACATCCCCAACGGAAAACTGCGGAACCGGAGCCGCTCCGGGCTCTGCTCGTGGAGAGGCCCCTCCCAACGTAAGGGACGTTGAAATCTCTCTCACCATCAAACACGATCCAAGATCTGACAAAAAAACTGCTTCTGGATTGTTGCATCAATTGCTTGGCTCGTTCTGATGCTCCCACCGCACCCCACGATCCCACGGGTGGCAGAGTCATTGCACTTCCATGGATTCAGCCTGACCTCAGCCAGCCTCGCTCCCTCCGTTTCCCAAACGCCTCAGCCGGGCTTTGCTGCCAGCCAGCCTTCCTTTCCTCTCTTTTTAAACTTTTTTAATAGTACATGTCAATAATCAAAGCCTCAAGGCTTAACACATCGCAGACCAGGACCCAGGAAAATGCTCCTGACCCTCCCTGCCCTCTGATCCAACGGCCAAGGACGGAGGAGCTGAGTCCTGATCCCACCTCCAACAGATTCCAACTCAGCAACTCAGGAAGCCCTTGGGCTGCCCAGCACCTGTCTGTGCCAGCAGCACCACCACGAAGGACATGGAAAAGTAACAGAGTCCTGGCCATTTTCCTTGGAAAAACCATTATGGCTACAAGTCAGTTTGGGATTCTTTTTTTTTTTTCTTCCTTTTTTTAACAATGCAAGCTACTACACATCCTCGAGGACCTGAAGCAATGCCCACAGCAGCACTGCTCCCTCCTTCCTAGAGTACAATAATCCATCCATGCTCTCAAGAGTGACACAAGAACAAACACTTTATCCACAAAAACCTGTACATGGCATGTTCAGAACAGCGTTCAGCCAGCCTAGAGGGAATCTACACAGGGAACTCCAAGGGGACACAAGATGAGGCCCAAATGTGACCATTCTTTGCAGAGTCACCCCTCCTGTGCTCCCCAACGCTACCACATACCCCAAAAACATCAACTCTGTAGAACAACTAAGTACTTGCAAAAACCTTTTAGTAACAAATCAGCATGTGCACACAATGGAGAGGAACTATTGCTGGGGAACAATCCTACCTCGGGTTTTCAGGGGGATTATAAACAGTCTAAAAAAATCCATGTGTAAAATACTTCTTATAAAAACCAAACAAAATCCCTATCAATGCTCAGCAGACTTCACCAACAAAGTCACTTCCAGGACAGAACGATGCCATGGCCATGGTGCTTCCAGCCAGGCTCAGGAACAGCCTCCCACACATGTTCTGGGACTGGCTGGGAGCTGTGACCAGGGGTGCTGGCAGGAGCAGGGGCAGGAGGAGGGTGGCACCTCCAGTCCCTTGAGGGGCAGCTCCAGAGGCTGTGACAGTCCAGAAGTGCTGGGACTGGAGCTGTGGAAAGAGTGACCTGGGGAGAGAGGGCAGCAAAGACCTCGGGAGACCTGAGCCTCAGCCCGGCCACCCCCACTGGTCTGGGGATGGGACATTGTCACCAAGGCACCCCAGCGTGGGCACAGAGCTGCCTGCCCCTGGAGCGTGCAGTACCCACCAGCCAGCTGTGACCACCAGCCTCCACCATAGGTGTCCTGCTGCCACCCCTTCCTCTGCCCTCCACCTTCCCTGGCCTTTCCATCCAGCCCTGGCATCGTCCAGCAAGAAAGAAAACAGCTGAGATCACTGGCGTGACAGGGTTTGCACCTGGCATGAGCTTGAACTTCCATATATATATATATACACACACATATATATATATATGTACACACACGACACATGAAAGGTGGTACAAGGACAAAATTAATGGGAATCGGGTCAACATGACCCAACTCAAACAAGCTTATCATCATATTGCCACTTCAGTTGATTAGTTGCAACATTTCCATGATAAAGAAAGGGGGAACCCAAAACAAGGGACAGCAAACCTGGAGCGGTGCGACCCTCCCTGAGCAGAGGGGCTCCCCAGCACCACTGCTCCCACACCGCCTGTGCCCCACGGACATTTGGCAAAAGCTTCCCACACCCCTGGGAAAAACGGCAATTCCTGGGCAAATACTGAGTTTAGGGACCAGGAGAGTAACACAGCTTTGAGGAAGGCGCTGGGATTTCCCCATGCCCACCTGGACAACACTTGGAGGTCAATACTAGTTTAACTAGAAATCTAGGGAAGGGGCTGCATTAGTGTTTCTGTTTCCTGCCTTTTCCTGCACAGGCAGCGGGGCGGGAGAGGGAGGAGGGAACAAACAAACCCAACTCCACTTCATGCTTTACACAGTGTCTCCCAGGCGTGTCCAAAGATTTAAGTTCTCCCTTGTTTTGGTTTTCCCAAAGTACAGCCACTACTATAGGGGCCACTGTAAGGAGATTCCTCTTTGAGAACACAGAACAAAACCAATCACATGTTTTGGCAAAGTTATCAAACACTGACAAATGGAAAGACGACAGGTGAGCCCCTTCTGGAGCATGGGATGCCTGGAGGTTGCTGTCCAGCTTCCTTACACTACAAATTGTCCACAAGAGGCATTGAACAAACGAGTCAAATCTTATTAAGCGCCTTCCCCTGCCAGAGCCATAAAAAAACAACAGAAAAACACACCCTTAAGATCATAAGACCCAACTAGGCCCTTCTTATACATACAGTACATACATATATATAATATATATATATATAAAATATACAGCTTACAGTTTTGGAGTCCTATTACAGTTAAAGCAGACTGAAAGGAGTGGGACTTTGTTTAGGAGCTCAGATCAACAAACAAGACATCTCCAAACCCCAGCAGGAGACAGCAGGTTCCAGAGGCCTCCTGACCGAGCACAGAGTGTCCCTGCAGGGAGCTGAGGGTCCTGTCCCCACCGGGAGCCAGGTCACTGAACTGGTGAGTGATCCCAGCTGGAATCTGGCCCCTCTCCTCTGCAGCAGGCCAGCAGGACCCCGGGGAGCCTCCTGTGTCCCCAGTGTCCCAGCCAGCTCTGTCAAAGCTGATGTCACCCACACAGCACAGGGCAGAGCGGGAGAGCTCTGGTTCCGGAGCTCTCCACAGGCTGGTCCTGAGCTCCAGGGGAAGGGAACAGCATCCACGCTTCTTCAGAGCTCAGAGATGCCTGGAAAATGTGCTCTTGAAACAGTTGCTCGAAGGGAAACCGAAAAGGTCGCGCTGTGCAGCCTAAGTGCGGCACGCCTGCTCTGCTCAGGGCCTGGCCCACGGAGCCGGGGGCACAGACTCAGCAAGGCGGGCGCTGCTTTGAAGCCTACAAGAAAAGTGCAGCTGGCTGAGCATTCCTAGAGCATGGCTGTTCTCTAAGGCAGTGCTTCTTCGGGTGAGGCAGGAGGATAAGAAGGCCTAGTTCTGTGGGTGGTTTCCTGGTACCAGTGGAGGGGATCTCTGGTTGAAGAGCAGAGCCAGCTTCCCAGGCCCAGCGTCATGTGGCCACGGCCTCCAGGTAGCTCTGCAGCTTGCGGACGGTCGTCTCATCCAGGGAGAAGAGGTCAAAGTCAAAGGTTGTGTTGGTGACATTGAAATGCCCGGTTTCCTCAATGAGATTCACGATCTGGAGACAGGGAGATGGATCTAAGTACAGCACAGAGGGCAGTAGGTACACAGAGCCCATGCAGGCCCTCCCACCCCTTGGAGGGGCTCACAACAGAAAGGGAATCCAAAAAAGCAAACCAGCTCCTCCTGCCTGCCTGACTAGCTCAGTCTGGACAGTGATGTGGGCAGGTTTCCTTTTAATCATAAAATAACAGAATATCCTGAGTTGGGAAGGATCCCCAGGGATGATCAGTGCAGCCCCTGGCCCTGCACACACACCCCAACAATCCCACCCTGAGCATCCCTGAGAGCGTTGGCCAAACGCTCCTGCAGCTCTGGCAGCCTTGGGGCTGGCACCATTCCCTGGGGAGCCTGGGCAGTGCCCAGCACCCTCGGGGGGACGAACCTTTCCCTGAGCTCCATGCCAAGCCCTGCCACAGCTCCAGCCCTTCCTGGGCTCCTGTCCTTGTCCCAGAGCAGAGCTTAGCCCCTGCCCCTCTGCCTCCCCTCAGGAGGAGGCTGTCAGTCAGACCAGGAGATCCCAACTTTGGGATTGCTACCAGGATGGTAGAGGGAAGATGTTCACACCACCCTCCTGTACCATTTCCAACAAAAACATTGCATGCACAGCTGATTTTATCTATTTCTCCGTATTTCTGCTTTCAAAGCCAAGCAGAACCTCTGTGGAAGGGCCTGGCTGAGCCCCTGGACACCCAGATGCCCAGGGACAGCAGGGACAGCAGGGACAAGGTCTGTACCTGCTGGAGCACGTTGCGCTCCCGTAGTGCCATGAGCCGCCTGTGGAGCTCCACCAGCTCATCCGTGTAGGCCTGGAACACAAACAGGGACACGTGGACTGTCTGAAGGCTGCCAAAGGGACTTCCTCAGTGAGCATCAGAAGAACTTGAGGCCCTTTCAGACATTCCCAGTTTTTCCCAACTTTTTTACTGCCTCCTCCTCCTTTTCATGTACTGTGGGACAGAGGACTTCCCTTAAATACAAGTCCTCTGAAGGCCATTTTTTTTTTAAGTTAATGACACCCACACCTGTAACCAGCTCCAAGAACTGGGCAGAACCTTTAAGGACCCCAGTGAGGTTGCCCTCCCAGGGGTGACCCTCAGTGTGAGCAACTCATCAGTGGGTTCTCCTAACTAACCCCAAATTACCTGAAAACACCACATGCATCACTGACCAAAACCCCAGCAATCTGCTGAGCAATGATCTGCATTTAGGTACAGAAAAATTCTTGGAGTGCACTGTATTCCCAGGTACTTTTACCTAAACCATAACAGGAAATAAAGGATTGTTCATAGGTTCAACATGTTCATTGTTCCTAGTTCAGAGTGGTTTGTTTTTTTCCTTAATTTTATTTTTCTTAATTTTAGGTTTCTTTAGGCAGCCAACAAAAGGTCTGTATCAGCAAAACTGATTCACAGAATCACAGAATGGACACTGCTCTGCCATCCTTGGAGGCAAGGAAAGAGGGAATTTCATTGAACAAACAAAGGTTCCAACTAAACCTGCAAGCAGAGCATCAAATAATCCTTAATTTATAAGATCAAAGCCAGATGAAACTGCCTTTTAATGAAGTGCCCCAGCTCTGCAGCAGTGACCAGGCCATTGGTTCAGACAAAGGGCAAACAAATACAACTATTTCAACATTTTGCCTATGAACACCACCTGGGGCTCCAGCTATTTAATGTACACAATTTCTGCAATGTCACTCTCTAAAGTCTGTCCTTTCAACATCTGGTTTTTGTTAAACTCAAGCGTTTACCCTGCTGAGACAGAACAATGAGCAGGCTGGGCTGATTCAGGTGGCTTTGTGCACAGTGAGGCCCAACTGTTCTGTGATGCTCCGCTCCTCAGTCACAGAATCCCAGAGTGGTTTGGGTTGGAAGGACCTTAAAGCCCATCCAGCCCCACCCGTGCCATGGGCAGGGACACCTCCCACTGTCCCAGGCTGCTCCAAGCCCCATCCATCCCAGCCTCAGACCCTTCCAGAGACCCAGGGGCAGGCCCAGCTGCTCTGGGCACCCCGTGCCAGGGCCTCCCCACCCTCCCAGGGAACAATTCCTTCCCAATATCCCATCTAACCCTGACCCCTGGCACTGGGCAGCCATTCCCTGTGTCCTGGCACTCCAGACCCCCATGAAAGACGCCTCTCCACAGGACACACCTTGTCATACGTTCCCTTCTTCAGGATCTTCTCTGGCTTGTTACAAGACTCTGGGCTTTTCCTTCCAGATGCCTGAGGGGAAAAGAAACCAACAACAGGACCAAAATTAGCTCAGGCAACGCGAGAGTATCACAGCAGAGTGCTGGAAAGGGAGCAATCACCTGTCTGCTGAGGACAAGAATAGGGAAAATTTGGTGCAAGTGAGAATTGCCAAGGCAGGGACCAGGGGAGGTGGGAAGCAGAGCTGTGGGAAGGTGGGATTTCATACCTTGTTGTTTGCTGGGGGCAGCTTCTGCCCAGGAGGCGGCTCCCGGCTGGGCGGGCATGAGTCGGCGCTGTTGTCACTGTCACTGTCACTGAGGCTCAGTCTGAAAAACCACCAGCAGAGAATGAGCATCACCAGGCAGCAGCAAACTCATCTGCTGCCAGCTGAGCCACACAGAGCTGAGTGAAATTCTCGTCTTGATCACAGACTACTGCACTGGCTGGGAGAATGGATCACTGGAGATTCCAAGAATCCCTTTTTTCTCAGCTGATGTCACCTTGCATTCCCAGAGCAGGCAGCTTTAGGTGACACATTACAGGTAGCAGTTTAACTCTGGCACACACAAGTCCCCTAGAACAATGAAGCACCACTTCTTTTCACAAACAGCAACTCCAGGAATTCCTCCCAATGTTACAAAGTATCTGCATGAGAGGCTCACTGCCACCTCCACAGGCAAAACATGCATTTACTGTTGCTGCTGGTGTAACCTCTAAGATTTCCTATTTACGCTCATTCTCCTTTGGCCTTACAGATAAGGCAGGTATCCTATAACTAAACTGGTTATCCCCTAAAGGTCTACAAAAATACCCTTCGAAGTCTCTCCGTTCTTGGTTCATTGATGATGACAAGTGCAATAATGGATATTTGTTTGTTTGTTTGGGTAACCACCACCAGCATTTCCAATGTGCAGCTGGTCTCTGGGCCAAGCATTCGGGTTCAAGTATTCACTGAGACTCCAGGTTTGGGCTGTAACAGCATTTCCTGAGGGAAGAAGGATGAAGTTCAACTCCTTCCAGGGCCTGGAGAAGGAAACATCTGTCACTGAATCTAGAGGAGTGGGGCAGCTGACACAGGGTGGGCAGAGAGGGACTCCTGAGCCCTGTCAGTCCAGGCAGCCAGAGCATCACACTCTGCCTGTCCCCCACACATCCCTAACCTCTGCAGATCAAAGGTGTCACACTCCAGCAGCTCTGCAGACATCTGAGGGTCACAATGAGGTGACTGTTTGAAGGGGCTCAGTCACTGACACCTGCCAGCTCAGCTCAGCACCTCCCAGTGCCTTCCCCTCCTTGTGCTCTTCAGCCAACCCTGCTGTCACCAGCTCTGTGTCCCCATCCCGTGCTGAGTGACCCCACACATCTGCCCCTCCTCCCCTCCCACACAGAGCCCTGGCCCTTTGATTCCTCCCTCCACATGGAGAGCACCCTAAAATCCCAAATGCAGAGGGCGAAGAGCCACCCAAACACGTCTGTTCCGGATTTGTTACCACCTGGAATCCCGGCTGACGGGGTTTGCTTTGACTGCTGCCTCCTCTCCTGAGGAGCTGTCGTCATCATCCGACTCCTCCGACTGCAGATCCTCCACCATGGAGCGCAGGGGGCCTGGGCCGGGTGGGAGAAGGGAATTCAGCACCAGGACACAACCAGCACAGCTCCACCCAACCCCAGCATCTCAACGGAGACACATCCTGACTCCCAGTGAGATGTGACAGGGAAAGGACACCCGGTCCCAGGCTCAGAGCTAATGCAGAGCTGACAAACTTTACAACTCCCTCCCCTCCCAAATCCTCCCCCTCCCTTCCCAAATGAGAACAAAAGGACACATTTTTCATGTGTGTGTGGGGCTGATTTAAATGTCACTGGAGACAGGAGCAGCACAGCATTTGCTGCACGGAACATTCACTGTTGCCAGTTTCCCTCTCTGGGTTATCGGTGGAGGGATCTGAGAAAGGAGCTGTTACGCACTGGCAAAGTGATGAATGGCACATTTATAATTTTTAATAAAACATAGATGAGATTGGAGGAGAACTGTTCTGGTGATTCTACAGATCAGGCAGCAGCAACATGTTCATAAACTGAGGCAGAAACCAAAGCCAAAAGGGAAAGAACCAAATCCAGAGGGATTCCCTACTCATAAATTAGCTGCCAAGAGAAGAAAAATACTTGTTCATGATGTTATAACATCATTGCCTTTTCTTGCTGAAGCATCACAGCTCCAACACATGGCTGCATGCAAGAAACTGTATTATTATAGTGCTGGAAAACAGATTTAATTCTCTTGAGCCTTTTAAGGTTACACAAGGAAGGTTGTAACAAACTATTTCTTGCAACACACCTTGACTGTGGTTCTGAGATGGCTCGAAATCAGAGTCAGAGCTGGAGTCGGAGCTGGAGCTGGAGTTGGAAGGGCTGGACTGGACAGACTTAACCCCCCATAAAAGGGAAACAAAACAAAAAGAATCTTAATCTTTCTAATCCAGAAAACCAGGGCACAAACCAGGAGCATCTGAGCATCACCCATCACTGAATACAGTTCTTGGGGTTACAGAAAAAAACAGAATGTGAGGTGAATAAAAACATTTATGGAAGTCTGGCAGGATATAGCTCAGCACTCCCGAGAGCAACATCAAGGACATCCATCAAACCCCTGCACACCACGAGGTTCAAACCCCAAAAATGATGATATGGAGCATCTGAAAACATTTAAATGAAAACCCTTACTTTGAAGTGTGACAGATGACCAGCACAGAACCCACAAGTACCCAAACCCTCTTAAAAAGTATATTTATTGTATCCACTAAGGTTCTCTTGAACTTCAGACTGATCACTGATCATGGAATCACAGAGTCATGGAGTGGTTTGGGTTGGAAAGGACATTAAAGATGATTTAACCCAAAGCACTATCCCAGGCGGCTCCAAGCCCTGTCCAGCCTGGCCTTGGACACTGCCAGGGATCCAGGGGCAGCCACAGCTGCTCTGGGCACCCTGTGCCAGGGCCTGCCCACCCTCCCAGGGAACAATTCCTTCCCAATATCCCATCTAACCCTGTCCTGTGGCAGTGGGAAGCCATTCCCTGTGTCCTGTCCCTCCATTCCTTATAAACAGTTCATCTTTCCTGCAGGCTCCTTCAGGCACTGGAAGGTCACAATGAGGTCACCCCAATGCTTCTCTTCTCCAATGAACAATCCCAGCTCTCTACCCTTTTCCTCACATGGAGATGTCTGTAGATGTCTATCTAACTCACATGACTCCAAAATTAATTCTAAATTATTATTATATCCTAAACCCAGTTGTTTCTACAACAGTTTGAGTGATCCACTGCAGTGGCTCCACTTAACTGTGCAAACATAACAGAGACCAACTCAACCCTTGAGACCCAAACTCCTGTGTCAGCACTGGGCAGAAATAGCAGGAGTATCCTGTGCAGCGAGCGTGAGTGAAGAGTTAATGAACTACTGGTAACAGCAGCACGCAGGAAGGAAATTTGGCTGAGACTGGGACATTTTAATCGTAAATCCGATACTGAGCAGCAATCACCTGCAATAGCCTTGGGAACCGCCAGAGGGCAGAAGAGGCCACAGCAACTCCCTCTGCCCCCAAAGAGCTCCTAAAATCCCCTTAAATATATTTTTTTTTTTTGGTACTCAGGCGGGTTCTAGTTTAAGGACTCTCAACGTACTGTAATATCTTGCCTCTTTAAAAGTAATTCCACAGAAATCAGCATTTCAGTTTCACTGTTTCCTAAGAATTTACTTACTACTACTGTTGCCAAATTCTGATGCTGGAAGAATCACACAGCCATAGATAAATAATTTGACACAGGCAAGGTTAATACTATAAAAACCTTGAGACAGGCACAAAGAGGCACATTGGCAGCTTTGGCAACTGATATGTGAAAATGGCAGCAGAATTTTTTCCTCCAAGATCACTCTTCACAATTTCTCACAGAATCCCTCCTGTCTGTGCCCGATCCCCACCTTGTCCCCAGCCCAGAGCACTGAGTGCCGCATCCAGGCCTTACTTGGGACTCCTCCAGGGATGGGGACTCCAAACCTCCCTGGGCAGCCCCTTTTGATTCCTGACCACCCTTTCCATGCAGGAATTCTCCCTGGTGTCCAACCTGAGCCTCCCCTGGCCCAGCCTGCGGCCGTTCCCTCTCCTCCTGTCCCTGTTCCCTCGGAGCAGAGCCCGACCTCCCTGGCTGTCCCCTCCTGCCAGGGAGTTGTGCAGAGCCACAAGGTTCCCCCTGAGCCTCCTTTTCTCCATTCCCAGCTCCCGGGGCTCCAGACCTTTCCCCAGCTCCATTCCCTACCCTGCCCATGCTCCAGCACCTCAGTGTCCTTTTCATCCTGAGGGGCCCAGAACTGGACACAGCACTTGAGGTGTGGCCTCAGCAGTGCCCAGCACAGAGGGACAATCCCTGCCCTGGTCCTGCTGGCCACACCATCACCCAAGTATTGGCAAGAGTTTCATTATTTCACTGTAAGAAGGGGGAACACATCAAAAATGGTATTACAACCCTTGGGAAGGGTTCAGGAGCAAAGGAGGATAATTTAACAGTTTCAGTATCAGGTCTATTGGCACATTGCAGCAGCCCTGGCTGTTTAGGGAGATTCCAACATGGAAGAGGAGAGCAGAGAGAACAGGTTGTCCAGAGCAGCTGTGGCTGCCCCTGGATCCCTGGATGTGTCCAAGGCCAGGCTGGACAGGGCTTGGAGCAGCCTGGGACAGTGGAAGGTGTCCCTGCCATGGCAGGGGATGGAATTGAGTGATATTTAAGGTCCCTTCCAACCCAAACCATTTGAATATGAATATTTTATGAATATTTTCAAGCTAACAGAGCGCAGCTCTTGCACCTGAGCCAAAGCTCTGATCCTACATCACTCATTCCTGGTCATCTGCAGGTCTGCCCTTAAAATTACTTAACAGGAGCTAAGCAGCAGATGTTGGAGATAGCCCATCTCTCCTTTTGCCATTAATGCCATCAGCTCTTTGAGCCAGAGGAGGATGCAGATGGACACGCTCTGTGTGCCCAGTGACTGTCACTGGGATGTGACCAAAGCAACGCTGACAATGGCAGAAAGCAACGCTGCCTCCCATCCCTGCCTCTCCCTTTTGTCAGCACTGAGGCAGCCAAGCATGAGGCCAGTTCAGGGAACTGGACTTGATGGGCAAAAAAAAAAAAAGGTTAAAAAAAAAAAAAAAAAGAAAGAAAGGCCAAGTAATTTCCAGCAGGAGCTGAAGTTAGCAGGAGAAACTCCTTCATCCCTCTGCAGGGTCTCCCTCTGAGCTCCCAGGCCAGGATCACAAATGGGAGCAGGGCTGCTCCTCTCCACAGCAGCCTGTAAAGATGTCAGCTGGGAGCCACCGTGGAGCTGCAGCCCAGGAGCTGTTGCACAATCCCCTGGCTGCAGCAGCAGAGCTCATTTAGGAGTTTCTGGGCCCTGGTCCACCTCCAGCTGCTCCCTCGCTTCAGTGATGTGGCTCCCACACGGCTCCACACACAGCTGTGTGTGCCAAGAGAAACCCTGGAGCAGCAACCAGCAGTGCTGGGAGCAGGGAGATGCCCCCAGGGTGCTGCTGCCAGAGCTCTGTGCAGCTGTGCCCTGGGGCTGTTCCACAGGAACCTCAGCTGCTGTGAGGGGCAGCTGCCACTGCTCCCTGTCTGTCACACTGAGTGTCCCCAGATCCCGCTGTCCAGCACCCTACAGGACCTGGGGCAGGGAGGACACTGAGCAGGACAGGCTGCAGCAGATGCTGAGCCCCACTGTCACAGGCTGTGGTTCCAGGATCAGCCTGGCAGCACCATCAACTCACACTGCTGGGACCGAGAGGGAATATGGACACCTCGGGGACAAGGAGGGACACTCCAGGATCAGCACAGTCACAGGTTTGCAGGGAGGGCTGAGTGCCTGGAACTGAAATGTGGGGCTTGTTGAGCACTGCTGCACTTTGGGTAAAAGGCTACAAGGGGATAGGAACTGCCTCTTCTTAATGCCCAATGTGCACATTTAATCCATCAGGGAAGTAAAGCCAAAAAAATCCCAGAATGGTTTGGGTGGGAAAGGACCTTAAAGCTCATCTTATGCCACCCCCTGCCGTGGCAGGGACACCTTCCACTATCCCAGGGTGCTCCAAGCCCTGTCCAGCCTGGCCCTGGACATTTCAAGGGATGTGACTTTTCTGCACAGTGGAATTAACACTTGCCCAATAAACTCTTCTACTGGGAATCCTGCAGAAAAAAACCCCTTCCTGACAAACACATCAATATTTGCTCTATCACAGTGTTGATTAAATCATAATACAAACTGTTCCTAGAAAATTCATCTTAATAAAATAAACCTTTCCTAAAGTTGTCAGGAGGAACCAGTTCCAGAATTCCCATGACATTACCCTGTGAACCCTACTACAAGATACATGGCTTCTTTATAACAAATATACAAGTGAAAAGTAGCAAGAGTTTGGATTTGCTTGTCCCTTCTTGCATTTTTTTTTGCCTTCTTTTGGAAAACACATTTTTGAACACAGAGTATGAGGAATGTTCTCAGTTGTAAAAAGGAAAAAAATATTTAGACAGCTTTTAAAAAGAGTAGTACAAGAGCATAATTTGTTTTATGTTTCACAACACAACTTATTTAGATTTAGCGGCATGTGGTTGTATTTTGAGCTTCAGCCAACGGCACATTTCTTACAGGCCACGGCAGGAAGAGGGGCTTTATCTACATTTTAATACTGGGGTTTTTTGTTACCAAAACTGGGATGATTTCCGTCTTTTCTGAAATAAGATCACATTCTAAAACACTGTTATCATGAGCAGAAAGTGTCTCTCTGTCTCTTGTAGCTCTGTAGATGTCACTGCAAGGGATGAATGAGGGACCATAACCTTAAACTCTAACTTTTAGGTAACTGTCTGCAGATCAATCTCAATAAAAGTTAGTATCTGAAAGAGGAGCTAAACCACACAGGAGGAACATTTAATATTGACTGGAGTTTCAAAGAATAATTTTATTTGAGATGCAACCTAGCCTAAGCATTTACCAATCTGCTGCTCTATCTTCTCTGAGAGATTATTTTCAACATCTTTTTCAGGCAGAGATTTAACATCATCCCTCCAAACTGGTAAAGAATAAATCCCTACTCACCTCTGACTTGAAAGAAGTTTCATCCTCTGAGTTTGACTCCTCCATTTCCACGGGCTTTTTGATCTCCTTGGCCTCGCTCTCAGATTTTACCTTTTCCACTTTGGCATTCATCTTCTCCTTGGTTTGTTTCTTCTCTGGATATGAGGAAGACGAGGTTCTGGGAGATGTCCCCAGGATATTCTTTACCCCTTTGGAGCTACTCTTTTTTTGTTTTTTGGCACTAGGCTTTGGTGACTCCACATTGGAGGGCCTCTTGCTGGAAGACTTTAACTCCGGCTGTGGCCCCCCCTTTGGAGAGGTGTTCTCCAGTTTGGTCTCCTTCACGGCCAGTTTTGGTTCCTTGAAAGCAGCTTTTGGAGGTGCCTTCTCCTCCTTAGGCAGTTTGTTCTCAGTTGGTTTTCTGGAGGAGTCCTTCAAAGGCTTGTTCTGTTCTCTCTCAAGGTCTTTGGAGGAGTTTTTGCTCTCAGAGTCTTTCCTGGGCCTCTCCCTGTGCTCCTTGGTTACTTTATGTGGCTTGGATGCTTTGCTACTTTCCTTGTTTGCATCCTAAAATTCAGCAAGAGAAACATGCAAGCTGGGTATGAAACTGCAGCTCTGCACAGAATGATAAAACACATCCTCACAAATCACATGGCAGCGTTTGTTCTGTGCAGAAATCCACCCCCACGTGCCCAGGTAAACATCCACACTTCCCTCAAGCTGCTGCACACAAACTGCCAGTGAGCACTTCCAACACTTAGGAAAGGATGAAACATGTTCTGCTCCTTTCCAGGGTCTGTCAAAGGTCTAGAAACATCTACAGATGTTTAATTCAGGTTTAACCTGAATGCAAACACACATGCACCTCTCAGGACACCCTGGAGGAAGGGAAGCAGGAGAATGTTGTCTCTTTAGCAACTGGCAGTTTCCATCAGAGCTCATCTCAGAGCCTTTATTTCTCTGCTCTGTTTTCCAGTGCTTAATTCCTGACCAAAATTAAATCAGCCACTAACAGGTAAGTCATCTTCACTCTGTTTCATAACATCAGAAGGCATAACTGAAGTGCCAGAGTGTTTAGAGCCCTGAAGAACACGGCTATCAGAATTGAATTACACTGGAAAATGAATTGTTGTTAATACCTGTGACTGTTCAGGCTGATAAAGTGCATGTAATCTGCTCCAAAACACATTGCTTGGGGATTGTTTCTCCCATGTAGGATTATACAAAAATAGCTTCAATACATAAGGGAAAAAAAGAAATAACTTGAGGTTCTTTGGAAGTCTCAGGACCTGGCTACTGCTGGAGGCAAACATCCAATCTGGAAAGCACCCGTTGGACCAAGTGAAGCGTACTTGATGTTCTCTCCAGCACTGCCCTGAGGACAGAGGAAGGGCTGACTTTCCACTCAGCCTTCCTGCCAAGAGGTGCAGGGACTCAGAGCACAGCTGGGCGTGGCAGACAGTGAGAGAGCCCCGGAATCCATCCCCAGCATCGAGGACACAACCAGAACAATCAGAGAGGATTTCATCTGCCTTTAAGGAAGATACAATTCGCCAAAAATTCCCAGTCTTGCACATTTAATTTTCTTTTCAAAACTTCCCTGGAGAGAAGTCTATCAGATCATAAAAAAGCCTCCTAAAAGCTGGGAAGTTCCAGACCATTAACTACTGAACTGCAGAGTACAAGGAGGTTCAGAATTAGCAGCAGCCAGGAACAGCTGCTGAACAAGCTCTCAGCAGCCTGGCCTGAAAGAGTCCCTCACCTCGGGCTGACCCAAACGTGTGCTGCACTGACCTTTGACCCGTGGGAGGGTTTGGTCTTCTTGGGATCAGAGAAGGCAGAGAGAGGTATCGTGGGCAGCATCGGATAATCAGGACTTGGCCTTGAAACAGTCTCTGCTCCTTCTGGCATCACCATTACCTGGGAATAAAGAGGAGGGAAATTATGTCTGCGCAAAGTCTCACGGACTATTAACTATTAACACACGATTTTGTTAAGCCACTCACTCAATTAACACACTATTATTCATCTTTTCAATTTTTTTTTCCTTGCCTGCTTAAAGGCCATAAAAAGATATTGTCTATGGAATGCTCAGTTTCAAGGCAACTCCTCAAATACAGAATATTAAACTCACAAAAACTGAAAGGCAGCAATGCAATATCGAGTGTCTTTCCCAAAGGGAACGCCAATATTCTGAGCACAGGCAGGCAATAAAGCTCTGGACAAGAACTGTGTGTTCTGCTGTAAATGCTCTTCCCCTGAAAAAGGGTAGGGAGATAAATCTGGAAGGAATGAGCAAGGCTTCCTTGGTTTAGGAGAAGCTGGATTCACTCTTTCAGGGGAAAAAGGAAAAAAAACATGGCTTGAGTCTCTCCCTTCACAAAATCTTAACACCAAGCACTGAGCTCCATGGAACAATTCACCTTCCCTTTATTGTCAGGATAACTCTGTGGAAAATTGCCACCAGAGAAAGGGCATCAAAAGTGATTAACAGCTGAAACACCACAGTACACAAGGACTAAAATACCACACTGTGAAAATCCTAGAGAGCAGATGATGTTCCAGCCATCCTAGGGCTGAAATGAGCACCTTCCTCTGTCTGCCCAACACAGGAAAGCACTGGCACACTGAGGAACAGGAATCATAGAGTGATTTGGATTGGAAGGGGCCTTAAAGCTCATCTTGTTCCATGCCCTGCCGTGGGCAGGGACACCTCCCACTATCCCAAGTTGCTCCAAGCCCTGTCCAACCCGGCCTCGACGTCCTCTGGCTCATTACAAACTTCTTGCACTTTGTGGCTTGGGCTGATTTGCCCAGATCCTGCAGTTATTGAGGATCATCCTTTAGAGTCCATTGCTACTCATTACCTTCCCAGATGGAAGGGTTCAACTACTGTAGTAACCCGTACTTCACTGGGCCTTCTAGAGAATATCTATTTTTCCCCCCCTCACACCTGTTTTCACTCTCTATTGTCCAATTTTTCATTAATTTTTTTTATTATCTAAGCCACAAGTAGCTGATCCCGGGTTTAGAGGTAATTTATTGACCAAGAAGCACTAACTATTACGCTAAAAAATAAAATTAATAAGGAATGGTTGGAAAGCCTCTCTCTTTCCTGGAGCTTTTCTGTACTGACCCAGCTCCTGGCACCAGGACGGTCACAGGTAACTGCAGCTGCCTGGCTGACAGCCTGCAACATCCACAGCAGATCTCACTTTCCAGAGGGGTTTTCTGCTTTGATATTAAAGCTCACATTTATATTGCCAAGGAAGTGTCACCAATCACACACCAACAACGGATTTGTTCTGCTGCAAGTGCTGAAGCCCTATAACCATGAGTCAAAACTGGCTGGGTCATCTTTTAAATGAATGTAGAAAATTGCTTGAAGCCTGCTGGGCTTAAAGAAACCTCAGAGCAAAACAAGCCCACTCCTTTTAGGATCCCAAATCGGGCACTTACCCCTCCAGCCCTGATGAGTTTGCGCCTGAATTCCTTGGTGGGGTTGTTGAAAGTCAGTTTCTCACAACGAAGGTGGTTCACAGGTGGGTTCCCCTCCAGATTTAGGAACAGGTCATATGTGAAACAAACCTTTTTGGGCTCCTCCTGAAAACAAGAAAGGCTTTGGGAAACCGGAAGAAGCTTGGCAAGTACACTAAGTCTCGGGTTCCCAACAGTCACTCCTGAAAATCCCAAATAAACCACCAAGTGTTGCATCCATGGAGTTTTTCACCATGAGATCAGAGAGCTGGAAATTAAACTATTTGTGCTTGAGGTTAACACTGTGCATCACGAACTCAGGCATGAGGCTTCTCGCTGCAAAAGCAATCCACAGACATAGATTTTGACTGAAAATTGTCTGTTTAAAGCTGTTCAAATCTCCCCAGAAAAGCAGATTCACAAGCTTTATGCACGTCTGTTTTCACCAAAATTCAGATCCTATCTCCTTTGGGAAGCTACTCTAAGTATCAATATTAAGAAAAGCATAATCCTTTTTCAGAGAAGGAACAACTTCTGAACTCCCAGGATCTCTGCAGGCACCAAGAAAAGATTAAACGCAATGGGAAAAGGATGGCTTGGTTTGTAAAATCCTTTTCAATATGCATATTGCAGGGGCTGAATGGGAAGATATCCCAGGCTTTTGAACTTTCCAAGGGCACTTTCACCCAAGCAATCCAGAGTTTGTATGCGTGGTGGGGGGATCATCTGCGCCTCACTGCCTCTGTTCCACCTGCTGCGTTTGCAGCACAGAATGGAAGAAACCCCCCTCTTTTCTTCCCCGCCGAAAATTGCAAATACTCTTCTTGTGTATTACAAATATCAACAGGACACTGCCTGGTGTTTCCTGCAGTTTACATTTCCAAGCTGGAAATTCAATGTGGTAAGAGAGACTCTGCTGGGAAGCCCAGCGAGGCCGGCAGTGCCCTGCACATTTCCATCAATGTATCCCACGTGCCTCATTCCCTGTGCAGCACCGAGCAGCTGCACAGCAGTCTTTTCCAGAATTCTCATCCAGCAGCTCCATTTCCTGGTGCAGTGGCATTGTTGGATGGGAACAAGCGCTGCAGGCTCCCAGCCCCAGCCATTAGATTTGCTGAAAATAGGTTGAAATGCTTTCAGACCACCCTGGTTCCTGCTGTTTGCTCCAGAGGCCATTCCTTGGACAAACTACACCTCTAACAATACAAAGGGTGGTAGCTACACCTGGTTTACATCAAAATCAGTACCCTGAGCTCATCTAGGAGTTGAGCTCTTGGATCCTCACCCTCAAACAGGGGCAGGCATCAGTAGACACAGAGAAGAGTCTCAGATTAACGTGCTGCCAATGCCAGGTCTTCAGACCCTCTTTTGGGAAAGTTCTGAAGAATCCACACACTCCTGAATGGAGTTTACTAAAAGAGATAGATGGGAGGAAAAAGAAAAATCCTTACAAAATACACTGGCTTGTCATTTGCCTGTTTTCCATGCCCATTCTCATTAACGGAATCATTAGTGAGCTCTGCGTGTGCGCTCGCTGCAGTTCAAACAGCAGCTGCACAGGGTCCCTCAAAGCCTAATAAACTGAAATGAAGGATGAATAGAAATCCAAATATGGCCTAATAATGGCTTCTAAAATGCTTTCCCTGGTTTACAACAGAGTAAATAATCTTGGCTCTATCAGCAAGCGCAGGCTTTGGTCAGGAGATATTTTGCCATCCCATTACCAGCTCTGCTTTGTCATTTGCCCGTTTGCTTTCCAAGCAGGAGAGAAGCAGCAGATCCTTTTCCCTCTCACTTTGGGTGTCCCATTTTTTGGTGCTTTTTTCACAAGCATCGAAATATTTATCATGTCTCTGTTGAATTTTTGTAGAATTAAGGCAGTTTTTTAATGTGATATTCCTCCAGCTCAGAGATCACAACTGCCCTGGGAATGAGGCCCAGCAGAGTGCCCTGATCATTAAAATCTCCTTTGTATCCCCCAGGCCATAAGGAGCCCCCCACCCCCCCAGTGAATAGCTGAGATTACAGCACTCCTAAAAGAACCACCACAAAAGTCTCAAAGCAAAAAGCTGCAAATAAACATTCTTTCCTTTACTGCCCTCACTGCCCAGCTAATGATTACAGCTCAGGCCACTCCAAAGCTTAATCCATCCGGTCCTCCCTAAAAGGTTCTTCCCCCCAAACAACCATCAAGGGGAGGAAGGGGGGGAGAAACCCAAGGAAAATCTCAATTGACCCAGACCTACCCATCCTCTAAATGGAAAGCCAGGCTGAGTCCACAGTGCCACACTTCAAAGCCTTTCTCAATAACATGCTGGGATCCACACATCCTGCTGCTGGGAGCTGCGACCCAGAGTAGGTTCTTTCTCACCCTACAAACTTTGGTACAGACAATCCTACACATCCCTCATGTACTCCTGCTTCAGTAGCAATTACAGACACAAGCCAAGCTTTCTTAGACAATTTCACCTTTTGATATTCCTTGATGACAAGGGAAGACACTTTGCTGCTCCCAAGACCATAAGCTTTTCTAAAGGGCCCTACATCCAAGAAAAGCTTTAAAAAGGGGGGATCACGTCCATTTCTAACTGGTAGATATGAATTGTTCGGATTCAAATTCAGTGGTGCATTTAGCCATGAAATGGTTAAGCCCGCCGAGGGATATCTCAGCAAGGCACCTCAGAACCTCAGTTTGCATCTGCCCCTTAAATCCCAGGATGCCAGAGAAGTAAACTGCAAGTGAGCACCACAAAGCCAGGGCTTTTATTTGCAGCTGCTGTAAACTTCCCTTCATCCAGTGAATCCCCCTATTCCACCTCCAATCTCCTGAGCTGGGTACATTAGGTTTTATTTTTACTGCTTCCTGTCTGCACGGCCTGCCACTGCGCTGTTATGAGCTCTGAAGCTGCTTTATTTTTCCTTTGAGTTCTGAAGTAATGGGTTAAAGTTCTTTTGGCACTTTTCGTAAGAGGAGGAATTTTTAAAAGTCTTTTGTTAAAATTTCCTTGTCTTGTTTTTAAGGCAGGGTGTGCCCTTTGCCACTTAACACAAATCAAAAGAATTTCACTGGTAGCGTGTGCATAAAGCTCATAAATCACTTTTAGAAAGCCATAAAACAAAATTATCTACAAAAATCTAGCACACCAAGGAAGCAGGCTCATGGTTATTCAATAACTATAACATCTAACACCACTTCCCTTTTGCCATAGATCCAGCCTGACAGAGGCATTTATCCGGAACGTCTGGAGAAATGAAACCCCTTCCCAGGCTGGTACAACCCGTCTGACTGGTCCTGGAGCAACTTCCAGACAGGGCATTGGAAAAGGAATAGCCCAATATTCAGATTTTGAAATAATCAGCCTCATGTTCCACTCAGGAATCCATGAACCACCCTTATCTTTTGGGAGATTCTCCAGGGGTAAGCATTTAGGACTTTCCTCCACCAGATGCTTATTACTTTGTTTGAAAATTAGGTTTTCCTAATATATTTTTATTTTTATATATATATATAATGAGTACAATAAATATATGAGTATAAATAATATAGATTCGTGTAAATACATCTCTTTATCTACTCACTAGTCCAAGACAAGCACTTAATAATCTACTAACTCTTACAAATACATGATATGAAGCTGGCATGGCTGATAAAGCTTCTGTCTTTGCAAACACAGCCTTGCCACACACTGCAAATACATATATAAATATATATAAATGTATTTTAAGCATCTGGAGGTGCCTATGGATGTGCCACACTGAATGGGTACTCACACACAGCCCAGAGGCTTTGGCCCTGCTCAGATAAAAGAATGGGTAAATTGACAATCCATTCTAATTTCTGACAGAAAAAGGTAAAAGCAAAGATTTCCTGGTCAGCAGCAGCAGGACAAAAAGAATTGCTGCAGGTTTGGGAAGAAAGATGGTACAGGACTGATCCAAAACGTTTCCGTCAAAGGGCAGACAGAAGGACAAGTTTCACTCCTCCTTCCCCAGATTTCAGCAACACTGAGTAAACTCCAACAGGTTAAAGCTACTCCTCCTCTCCTCAAACCTGTGCAAATCTGCCCCAAATGGCAATTTCAGTCAAATCAAATGTCTCATGCAAACACAGGCTCTTTTGACCTTCCTTAGGAGAGGAGTATTTCCCTGGCCAACACTTGCCCCAGCCTTCCCCAGGAGTATTTCCCAGGCCAATCCCTTCCTGATGGCACAGTCCTGACACCAGTTGCAGCTGATCCTGTTTCACCTCCCCTGCCATATGTGCAGCCCACCTACAACTTCTCCACTGAATTCGTACTTCGAGACACAAATAATTTCCCCCTTTTCCAATATTGCTCTATTTGTTTTCTCTATCACCTCTACAAAGGTTGCAGAAGGGGTAAAATATGCATATTTTTCTTTTGAACCTCACTGGAAAAATCAAACCAATTTCTCTGCTTTCTTTGCTTATCTCCTTCGCACTAATAGGAAAAGCTCAAGTTCCATGTATCCATTATGTAAATCCTGGAAGGCTTTTATCTCTAGCACTAAAATTAGGAGGTAGCATCTTTAAAGAGACTTTAATACAACATCTTACCCATGTTGCATTAATATCATCTGCCTTATATCAGAATAACATGAAAATCTACTAGACCTTTAGCTTTGTGGGGAGGATTGATCTAATTTGATTAGGATGCAAAAAATGTCACAGGGAATGAATACCAAAGCCAGACCTGTATTACAGCCTCCAGATTACAACGTGTACCACTAGAAGAGATTTATTTGGAGACAACAATGAAAAAAAGCCTCCAGACTGTTGAAATTGAGGGGGAGAGGGAAGGGGAAGAGCAGGAGAAAAACAGCAATGCATTTGTTGTACCCGGTTTGTATCGATTCGAGCACCAGAAGCCACTCACAGCAGCCCTCATTACAGGAACACAAAGGATTTCAAAACAAAAATAGCACACTAACATTTCCAGTCCAAATGATCTGCTGTCATTAGCCAACTCGACTTTCAAAAGCTTTATCAATCAACCTGCTGAGCCCCTGCCATTTGTTTTTCAGGATCAGTTACAGCAGCAAAGGCTCTGCCAGTGTTAAAGGAGACCACGAGTCCTGTGGCTGCTCAGAGCCCCCAACTGCCCAGGATCACTGCAATATTCACAATTTCTATTCTGCAATTCAAATACCAGCCCTGAGAAAGCACCTACTCAACGAGGAGCTGGATTGCAGCACAGGAAGGACAAACACAGGGCAGCAATGTTCACAAAGGATAAGAACAGGCTCTTGCACCTTTTTCACACTCTGCTGACACTTCCCCATCTGACAAAAAGGCACCAAGAGCACCGTCTCTGCTGCTCCAAACACACAACAATGATAACAAAAAGGGAGTCCTCCAACACAAAGAGTTAATGGGCAATTTTTTGTCAAGTTGCTTAAAAAATCCCTGATGAAGTTCATTAAAACAGTTCTTAGTAAAGCTGTTCCTTCCCAGAGCACAGGTTGGTATTTCTTTAGCCAAAGCAAAGAGCACACAGGCTCTGACAGCCAGGATTTGTCATCCCAGTAACAAACCAGAACAGGGAAAGGAAATGGCTAAGAAAAGAGGCTTAAATTGTGGAAAAAAAAACCATTTCAGCCAACCATGGCAAAGATAAATCTTCACAGACTGGCTCACTCCTTCTTTAAATCCTTTCTCTTCTCACCTTCACAAAGCTAAACATGCATTGATAAACAAATCCCAAAGCCTCTGCAAGTCTGGTTTCAGCTGAGGACACACATCAACAAAAATGTGTCAGAATGTGAGGAACATATGGCCACAAAACCCACCCAGCTCCGCTGCCCAGTCACTTCCAAAGAGCCTTTTCTCCCCAATGCCAGAACCAATCCAGACCATCTACTTGAAGAGAATTACTCAAGGATGAGTCCCAAATGCTGTAACCAATTCACAGTATCTGCTGCACACACACCAGCTGATCCCCACCAGTGTCAACAGTTTTACACAGATCAGAGTGAGAACAAGGTCTTGAAGTAAAGAAGACTTTGATCTATTTGGTGTTTTAACACCATCTTCTTTAACTCAGGAGAACAAAGGCTGTATCCTAAGCCTTTGCCACTCCTCCTCTTTCCCTATCTTTTTAATTTTTACTATATCCCAGTCCTTGCATTTCTGTTTTTGCAAAAGTATTTACCTCTTACATTTCCTTCCCCTTCACTTACTGAAAATGATCACAGCTCTTAACATTCCCAGATGACATCATCACTGGGTAGTGGTGGACAGAGGAGCCCAACTCTTCACACAGAATCCCAGAATATCCTGAGTTGGGAAGGATCCCCAGGGATCATCAATCCAGCCCCCGGCCCTGCACAGACACCCCAACAATGCCACCCTGAGCATCCCTGAGAGCGTTGGCCAAACGCTCCTGCAGCTCTGGCAGCCTTGGGGCTGGCACCATTCCCTGGGGAGCCTGGGCAGTGCCCAGCACCCTCGGGGGGAAGAACCTTTCCCTGAGCTCCATGCCAAGCCCTGGCACAGCTCCAGCCCTTCCTGGGCTCCTGTCCCTGCTCACCCCCTCAGCAGCAGCTTCTGAGCTCCCTGCAATCCTAAGTTAGTTCATGGCTGAATCTGAAAACAGGTCTTTGTTCCAATGATGTGTTGGAAGATGGAACCTTTTCCACCTTTTCCCTCAACCACCCCTTGCCCCAATTAAATAATGAGAGGTGCTGCCTGAAACTTCTTAATTAGCAGTTTGTTAATCAGCTTAAAAATGGAAAATAACTTCTTCAGAAAGCATGCAGCTAAAAACCAGGGCAAAATTGAGTGTTTTGAAGATCTGCAGATTTGAAAACAAGTCTGCAACTATTTATTGTCATGTTTCTGAAGCCCAAAATGTCAGAAACAACAAGCCTTCTCCTAAATTAACAGCTCCTTCCATTGTTTCCAAGGAGAACAGAGCCCACCTATTTCCCTTATTTATAAAAGCCACCTCTCTGCTCAGTGCTGGGGAACAACTCTGCAGTCACGTGCGTGGAGAAACAATGAGGAGTGATGACCCCAGTGGGTGTGAAAGCAAGCTCTAGTCAGAAAAGCTGCCAGCTCCATATTCCATAAGGAACACAGGAATATGAGGGACAGAGGGAAAACATACAAATACAGATGGCAGTCACAGCAAACGTGAGCACCTACAAAAAGACACAGAAATGAGGGAGATCTGAGGATTGTGAAACAAACTATTGGAGATCTGCATGGAAAAGGGAAGAGTGGGGAATGGGTGGGTGAAGAAAGGAAGGGGAAAAAAAAGGGAAGGGTAGAACTAAAACACAGTTCACCCCACCCAGGCATTAAAAGTTCAACTTTTAAGGAATCATCCTGGAGAAGTTCACATTTTTTGGTCAGGAGTGTAAAGGATTTTGAATCTGACAAGCCAACATTTAGTGCAGATGGACAATTTTCCGGATTCCTATCTAAAACCTCAGAAAAGCTACCAGAAGTAAAACAACTTTCAAGCTTTTGAGGTGTTTTTGTTGCACTCAAGTCATAGTTTTCAGTGTTTGCCAAAAAAGCTGCTTTTATCAACAATGTTCACCCCCCAGCCCCTGCCTGCCATTCTTCTTCCCAGCCTTTTGGCTTACACTACCCAGCCAAAAAACAACTTGTAGGCAAAACATTCCCAGGTTTAGGAGGGCACTCTTTGGTGGCTCCCATTATCTGGCTTATTCCTCCAATCCATAAAGTGGGGTCAGAGCAATGTGGTAGGCCAAGAACCCAACCCAAAATGGTGATTATTCACAAAGTGACACTGCCAGGAGAGTATCCTGGGCTGGAGTGGGGACAGAAGGGAACAGCAGACAGATGTTTGTGGGAGGGACAGGGAAAGGAGGATGGGAAGATAAATAGAAAGAGGCTGTTACATGTGGTCTGCTGTCAACACACCTGGGGTAAGGGCTGGTGCTTGGAGAGCTGAGGGGGTGGGAGAGCACAGATTACAGGGATGTGGCTCTACATTTTTGGTTTAGTTTACCTCAGTTCCCTCTTAGGGATCGTAAGCAAAACATTATTTTTTATTTTATTATTTAAGCAGTAATCAAACCCAGAAACATCCATCATTCATGTTTAACAAAACAATTTAACTGAAACTGAGGTAATATGAACACAAGTGCCCAACTCCCTGTTTTCATAACCTACAGCATGTGACCTCTGTGGTAGACTTAAAGCAAGCAATAAATCCAAATTTTAACTTTCATATACCTGCTGGCAATGCATCTTAAGACTTAAAATATTGAGTGTTTTCTTTCTGGAAGAGCACTGAGTTAGAACAAGGATATCTTTAACACAGCTCTAAATACCTGTGCTACACATGCAAATGTTTGTCTTGGGCCTCTGCAGATTTCATACCTATATAGTTAAATTTAATAAGCTTGCAAATTCAAAAGCAGATTTTTTTAATATATTGACAATCAACACAGTGGTTACAAATATTTACAGTATCAGTGGTTTATGTTTATTTACTTCCATATGTACATAAAATATTTTAAATTGCTTTAATATCCTCCATGCTACAGAAGCTACAAGTGGTACAATCTCTGCTGAGAATCTCTAGGACCATCCACTGTCCTGGTATCACCTTCCTATGCAATTCCATTTCTGCCAAAAGCTTTCTTTTGAAGTCTGACAGGAGCTTCCAACTCCCAGTTAAATTCTATTTATTAGACTAATAAAAAACACACACATAAAACAGTCACATAATTTAGAGTCTTTCTGTCAGGCAGTTTCAGGCTCTGGCACAGCTCAAAACAATTAGAAGACCAGAAATCAGATTCTACCTTGTTTTTGAAGTGCACTTCAATGGGCATAATGAAGCCAGCGTAGCCAGACTCCTCCACCTTGTAGGGGGGCTCCTTGCACACTGAAAGAGAACAAATAAATGTGAACTTGGAATTCAGCACAACTTTATCCGAGCCAAAAAGGAGCTGCAAGAGGAGAACTGGGCCTCTGACAACTCAGGGCACAGTTAAAACACTGACCTTTGTGGAAAAACCCACACAGAATAAGATGGTGGCCACAGGCTTAGTTAAGAACATGAAATCTGTTCTTAGCTCCTCCCATGGAGCGGAAACATAAAACACTGCAGGCCCCAGTCTCAGTGAGATCCTTCCCCTCCTGTGCACTGAGATACAATTACATTTCTGGGCAGTCCCACAACAATGCAAACTGCCAGTTCCAAGTGCCTGGCAAGGAAAGGCCAAGATCCAAAAGGAACAGCACAGAAAGGTAAACTTTGATGCCCATATTTCTGAATCAGAACACTACCACACACAAGTAGGTGACTATTTTTTCCTTGAAACACTCCCCAGCGCTCCTCAATGCTCATGGTTGGGTAACAGCCACGCTCCAGGCTGCTGCTTCCCCCACAGGTGAACAAACCTGAAGGGCAGGTGAGCACTGCTATTTATTTCACACACAACGAAACACGAGGAGGAAGGTGAACCAGTTTGCTGCTAAGGTCAGAGCTGCTTACTTCAGAAACAGCAATTAGAAAAGTTAATTGCTTCTCAGAAATTAATCTGCATGTCCCTGCCTCAGTTCCCCCTGTCCCGCTATCTGGTGTGGGTTCATGCTCCTGAATCCTTCCTATTAGCCATTCCAGGATATCCAGTTTGAAGGATTCCAGGATCATTTCTTTGGCCATAATGTAGCAGCACACTGCTGCTGCCAGGAGAAACATGAGACCCACACAGATATTCTCCCTCTCAGGAACCGGATGCACTTGCATATAATTTATGCACTACAACATATGTAAATAAAGTCAATTAGGTAATTGGAGGAATTCAGTGCAAATCTTTGGAGTTTCTCTTAAGAATTCCAAGTAATTAATATGATTAGGGAACAGTACATCAAACCTAAAAGCACACAAATTATTTTCCTTTAATGTAGCTGTATTATCCCCACCCAGCTCTAAGCAATTCTACCATCATTAAGGTGCTGGAAAGCAGCACTCCAAATGCAACTGAGAAAAAAGGGCATCACTAAAAATAACAAAAACCTCTAGACTTGCTTTAACTTGAATTTCATATAAGAACCCTGTCATTTAGAAAGAAAAATCTCAAACCAAAGAGCAGTGCCAATATGGCAGCAGGAATCTTAAGCCTATCTGCCAAGCAGCCTTTGTTCCTCTGCCACTCCATTCTGACAAATTCCGAGGGCTCCAAGAGCAATCTGCCAGCAGCACGAGCCCACCTTCAGCACCAGGATCTGCTCCAAGAGGGCACCATCTGAAGAAACCCTTCAAACAAACTCAGGAATAGGAGAGGCATTTTCCACAGTATTTAGGTACAACCCAGACACGCCTTAGAGTCAAAGGCACACTGGCATTAGGAGCAAGCTCAAGGAAGCGTGGAAAACCCAGGGACTGGGGAAAAATATCCCTGTAAAGGCAGATGATCCAGCAACTGACTGAGCAAAGGCTATGGTTTTACACTGCCAGAGGGCAGGGTTAGATGGGATATTGGGAAGGAATTGTTCCCTGGGAGGGTGGGCAGGCCCTGGCACAGGGTGCCCAGAGCAGCTGTGGCTGCCCCTGGATGCCTGCAAGTGTCCAGGGCTAGGTTGGACAGGGCTTGGAGCACCCTGGGATCATGAGAGGTGTCCTTGCCCCCAGCAGTGGATGGAATGGGATGGCTTTTAAGGGCCCTTCCAACCCAAACCATTCCAGGATTCTATGTACTGTCTCAACACAGTTATTTGTAATAAATTAATTACACCAGAAGACAAGAATTGTAATCCACTGATGGCATTTTTATCCTATAAATCAGCCTTCAGCTCAGTCCTGCACCTGCTTATCATACATCAGTTTTAGCAGATCAGTTTGAAGGAGATATCAACACACAGGCCAGAGTCACACCCTTGTGAATGCTGAGCACCTCTCAGTTCCTTTCCACCATGGACTCCCAAAAATACCCAATGTCACAGGTTGTCCTAAGGCATCCTGGGTGTCCTGCTCCCAAGGCAGTATTTCCAAGAACGCACATTACAACAATTCTCATGGGCAGCTTGTATTTCTTAAAGCACTAATGCTGCAGCTTCAGTTACACAATCCTACACACATGTAACTGCACTGCCCCTGAGAAGGGCAATTCTTGCTCCTCAAGCTCGTGAGCTCCTGCTGCCCCATGCCAAGAATAAGATTCATTTTGCTACAGAGTCAGAAAACAAAGTCAGAAAATAACACTCCAACCCAACCACAATGACTGCACTGGGCTTGCAGGGGGAATATACAGCAAAGACACCATCAACCCCACGGCAGCATTGATTTCTGCCAGGTTCAGGCTATCTGAACTGGCACTTGAGACTAGAAATTGCAAGGATCTGCAAAACTCTCCACACACAGTACACATCTGAGCCCAGCATTAGAGCATCTCTCATGTGCTTCCAGCTTTTGCTGGTGAATTCTAACAAATCAAACCCATCTTTCCCATTGTGTAACATGAATTATCTTCTGCTGTCACTTGTGTCTTGAGAACCTGCACATACTAATGCTTAAATAAGAGGAGAAAGCAGCTCACCTCCTGCCCTTTCAGCAGAAGAAAGGTCCCATTCTCCCTGACCTTCCTCAAACACAGTGGGGAAAGGTTAAAGCTGGAGTGCACGCAACGGACATTTCGCTTCTCTTTAAGGAGATATTTCACAGAAAAGTGACAGTTCAACACAACCTCGATTTGCAAAATGCTCTTTCATAGAGATAAACCACGTCCAACCCCTCTGACCTCGCTTAGGTTTTGGGAAGCTCTCGTGCAGCCGGAAGACGACGCGCTCCACGAAGTGCTGGATGTCGCACTGCTCCGGGCCCCGCACGAACACCATCCAGTCATGGGTGAACCCTTCCGTGGTCGGCTTCTTGCGCAGCTGGGCCCGGTGCCCCAGCTCCAGCTTCACCTGCACCGTGCACTGCGTGGGGACAGAGGCAGGACCGTGAGCAGAGAACACAAAACCGTGCTGAAAGGCACTGAATCCGCCAGGGAACGCAACAGCCCCCATGTGGGGATCAGCCTCAGACTGCAAACCGCTGTTATCAGCGGCAAAGCTGGCACAAAAATAGCTCCCAGCACCATTTCATACCTATTTTCTTCCTAATATTAACATTGCAGAGAAAGCAGCTCTACAAGAGAGATTGGTTTCTCTGCCTCACTTATCAGTTAAATTGTCAGCAAAGTCCTAATTGAGGAATCTTTATTTCTAGGAAGTGTCAGAGACAGAACTTGATGTTCACAGCTTACAGAATTCACAGCACTGACAGAAAACTCATCTTGCAACAGGAAAAATCAGATCATGAATTGGTGGTTTACGATATTCTCTAGAATATATCACTCACCAGAAGAAAATTATGTTTCCTGTATGGTTCTAAATATATTTTATTATCTCACTTTCAAAGACCAAATTAACATATCTGCCTGAACAATGTCCAACACTAAACTGACCTAATTCTGATTTGCACTCCTGAATCCTACTCTGATCACTGAGTAGCACAGAAGGTGTATTCCATGTCTGGCTCAAAGCACAAAAATCCCATTAAGTGCCTTAAAAACCAAATTAAATTACTGGTGAAAATCCACATAGTATTGCAGTCTTCACAGCCAGGAGAAAGGAAATGAATTAAACAGATGTAACAGAAAAAAGGCAAATGGGATTCAGACACAAGATAAACCAAGGAAATCTTAGAGCCACATTTGTAGACAGAGAATAACACTCAAGGCACCCAACTTCTGTGCACATTTATTATCCAAACCAGAGCAGCAACAGTGACTCCAAACTAAACCTACGAGAATCCAGCTTCAGCACCAGGAGGCTCATAGAAAAAAGGGCTGGTTTTAGTCCCTACCCCATTCTTCACTTCAGGCTTGAAAATAAGTGTCTTACTCTTCCTAGCAAGTCCCAATTACCATTGGGAGAGGCAGCATTATTTGTCATTACCTATATTACATGTTGACCTGGAGCCAGACCAAGGGCATGTTAGACAATGAGCAGGGAAAGAGAAAGCTTCCTGAGCTCCAGACAAATGTTTAGGGAAAGTATCATCCTTATTTTCCCCCTGACAAACTGCAGCAAGGAGTGTGATCACAATTAACGCTCAAAAAATATTTTGCATCTCCAACCCGAGATTTTTTTCCAGAGCATGGTAAATGCTGGAAAAGGACAAGTGACTCCATCTCAGCCTTCTTGTCTTTGTAAAAAGCTCTCACAGGACACCAGGCATCAAAGCCTGACCTCCCAAATTGCAATCCAGTTCCAATTTCAACTGTAAGCCTTAACACACTCTTTCAGGCAGTTTAAATCTTTACAGCAAAACACCTTCAGCCACCCAACACATCAATCCTAAAGCTCGGGGACAAACCATCTAATTAATTCCTTCCCTATTATTGCTACAGCATTTCTTTGGGATACCTTCCTCTGCAAGTTCTCTTGGCAGGCCATTTTTTCCTGTTCTTAAGGCTTATCTACAGCAGCTCCACCTCGCTCCTGCGCTAAGAAGCAAGGCCCAGGGCCGGCTGCTCTTTCATGTCGCATTAAGGGCTGAGAAGAAAGGCAAGGTGTGCTTCTCTCCAAGCACAGCAATCCCTCCAACGCCGCAAAAGCATTATGTGGAGCCAGCCTGCCGAAATCCTGAGCTCACATTGGAGTGTGCCTGCAGGCCTGCTTTATCTGGGATGCTTCCCACAGTGTTCACATCCCCTGAGCCAGGCTGTGCCGCAGCCTCACGTTATCGATTCCATAATTACCCTTTAAATCCTGCTACTGTTGCCAGTTACTACCCCTCTCCTGAGAAGTGCAAATGACTGTCAGGCTACAAAATCTGCCTTTCCGAGTTGAAACGGCTGAGAAATTGGAGCTGAGAACCAGATGGGGCTGTATGGAAGAGAACGAAATTAAACATAAAAGAGAACTGTTTAACTGAGAGTGAAAGTTGTACTTGCTGCACTCCTCACACCCTGCTCCAATTAACAATCGCTGTGAATTAAGCCAGAAGTTGAAACACATTTGAAAATAAGATCTCCCCACATAACCAGCATCCAAAGTTGCTCCGCTGAAAATGGAGGGTTTTTTCCTTTTTTTCCAAGCATGTCTCTCAACAAAGGGAAATCAGGATCCTATTCAAACAATTTGTAATAATACAAAGGAGCCTGCTTTCAACTTCTCAATAAACATTCTGAAGGCTGCTCTGGTTTTTGTTTGATGTGCTAATTGCCTGAAAGCCATCAGCAGCTCCCATTCCCGCTCCTCCGGGTGATTATCCGGGATAGCGGGCTCGTTCCCGAACCTCAGCCCGGGAGGTACCTGTTACCCGCTCCCCGCACACAAAAGGCTCCCCGTTCACATCACCTCAGGTAAACTTCCCGCATGCATCCTGGAACCCCCGGGCCGGCAGGGACTCTCCCGGTGGCATTAACCCTTCCCGGTGGCATTAACCCTTCCCGGCGCGGCTCGGGGGGGGGTCGCCCGGCCGGCACTCCCTCCCCGGCAATAATCCCAGGCAGGAATTTGCGGGAAATGCTGCTCACACCCCCCGCCGCGGGTGAGGCTGCAGCGGCCGCCCACGGAGGGGAGAGGGCTGAAACCCCCCCAGAAGGGTGTGGAGAGGTGTCCCCCACTCAATGGGATTAGGAAGGGGGTGTGACCCCCAAATGCGGGGTGGGAAAAAGGAGTCCCCATCAAATGAGGGGTGTGATGTGCCCCCCAAAGGGGATTGAGGAGATGATGTACCCCTCCAAAGGGGTGTGGGGAGGAGGTGTGTCCCCCAAATGGGGAGGTGTGGAGGATGTGTGACCCCCCCCCCTCCAGACGGGACTGGGGAGGAGATGTGCCAAGCAAAAGGTGCGGGAAGGAGGAGGTGTATCCCCCAAATGGGATTTAGGAGATGTGTCCCACAAAAGGGGAGTGGGGAGAAGGTGTGCACCCTCCTCAAACAGCGGGTGGGAAGGAGGTGTGATCCCCCCAAATTAGATTGAGGGGATCTGCCACCCCCAAAAGGGTGTGAGAAGGAGACGTGCCTCCTAAATGGGGGGTGTAGGGAGGAGGTGTGTCCCCACAAAGCGGTGTGAGGAGGACGTGCGCCGCCCAAATGGAACTGGAGAGGAGATGTGCCCCCGCAACAGGGTGTGGGAAGGAGGAGGTGTGCCCCCAAATGGGACTGACCAGGAGATGTGCCCCCCAAAAGGGGTTGGGGAGGTGTGCCCGCCCAAAGCATATGGGGAGGAGATGTGCCCCTTAAAGGGTGTGGGGAGGACATGTACCCCGCAAATGAGGGATATGGAGGAGGTGTGCCCCCCCCAAAGAGAGTGTGAGGAGGAGATATGCCCCCCAAAAGGAGGGCGATGCCCCCCAGCCCCTCCTTCCCAAGGACGGGGGCGCCCCCCCCACTCAGGGCCCCCTCCCCGGGGGTGCCTCCCCTACGTGCCCCCCTCTCTGAGGGGGGGGTGGCACCGCCCCACCCCTCCGGCAGCGCGGCGCGGCCGCTCCCCTCACCTGATTGTCCATGGCTGGGCACAGCAGCGCCGCGGGCCCCGCTCGCTCGCTCCCGCCGCCGCGGCGGTTTCGCTGCCCGCTCGGCGGGGCGNCCCCGCCGCCCGCCTCATTGTGTGTCACTCACAGGCAGCGCCAGCCCCGCGCCCGCCCCGCGGAACCGGAAACCGCCTCAGCGCCACAGCGGCCCCCGCGCGCCGCCAATGCCCGCGCGCCGCACGCCGCGGGGCGAGACCCCGCCCCCCTCCCGTGATGGACAGGCGTACCCACCAATGAGCGGCGGGCGGGCTGCAGAGTGGGCGGGGCTGTAGGCGGGCCAGCGCTGTGGGTCAGGCGGGGGGCGGGAGCGGGGTCCGGCCGCCCCCCCAGGCCCGTGTGGGGCGATGCGGTGGGCGCTGTGCTTGTGCTGCAGTCTCGGTGCTGTACCCGCTTCTGCCCCCGTGATGTTCCTCTTAGTGCACAACCAACACCGGGACCAGGCGTGTGGGCCTCGCCGTGCGCTCCCGGCCGCGCCATCCCGCCCCTTCTCCCATCCCGCGCTCGGTCCACGTTTCCCCGACGGTGTGTTAATTCCCGACACAAATGAGGTGCGAGCAAGGGGAAACGAGGGAAGCCGCAGGTCCCGATGCGGCGGGCTCGGCAGCCCGGAATGGCCGGGCAGGGCTCGCCTTGTTCTCTGCAGCCTCGCTCCTTCCTGTGCCTTTTTTCTCTCCGTCTCTCCCTCACGTTCCCCCGTCTCATTTTTCCCCTCGTTGTCTTTAATTTTCCTTCAGTGCTCCCCTTTTCCTCCTGCCCATCTCTCATTTCCCCTCAATTTCTCTCATTTGCTCTTGTTCTCTCCCTTTTTCCCTTACCCCTTTATTCTCCCTTGTTCTCCCTCATTTTTCCTTTGCTCTCTCTCAAGTGCCCACACTCTCTCATTTTCTTACCATTTCTTTCCTTTTCCTCTCAGTCTCCCTCATTTCTCCTGTCAATCTCCCAGATTTTCTCTCACATTTTCCCCTTGTTGTCCTTCCTTTTCATTCTATTTTTCTCCTTTCCCTTTCACTCCCTTTCCTTGGTCTCCCTCATTTTCTTTTGGTTTTTCTCATTCCCCCTCATTTTCTTTCCTCTTCCCCTCAGTCTCCCTCATTTATCCCTCAGTTTCTATTTTCCCTGCAGTATCCCATGTTTTCTCTCATTTTCTCCCTCAGTCTCATTTTCTTTCAGATTCTCTCCTTTCCCCCCAACTCTCTCTCATTTTTTGCTCAGTTTTTCTCATTTCTCCCCTCATTTTCTGTCATATTCCCCCTCAATCTCCCACATTTCCTCTTAATTTTCCATTTGCCCCTTGTCTCATGCATTTTTCCACCTAATTTCTCACAGTTTATCTCCTTTTCCCTTTGGTCTTCCTCATTTTTTCCCCCTCAGTCTCCCTCATTTTATGTTTTTTCCCCCTCAGTCTCCCAGATTTCCCTCCTCAGTCTCACACATTTCCTCTCGCTTTCCATTTTCCTCTCAGTCACTCTCATTCTCCTCATTTTTTCCCCTCAGTCCCCTTCATTTTGACCCTCAGTTTCTTCTTTTCCCCTCAATCTCCCTCATTTTTCCCTCATTCTTCCCCTCAGTCTCCCACATTTCCTCTCGGTTCCCATTTCCCCTTCACTTCCCTCATTTCTCCCCTTTGTCCCTCATTCCCCTGCAGTTCCCTTCCCGCCTTCCTTCCCCCTCTCCCCCTTCTTCCTCCCTCCCGGGGAGAGTTTTACCCTTTTTTTTAGAGTTTTAAGTGACAAGTTATAGCTCTCAATTTTGCCAGCCCTAAAGGAACGCAGGACTGATCTTTACAAGAGCTATTGGTGACTGTTTCCGAGCAAACTCGCTCAGAATTTTTCTCAAGAAAGTGCAACTTTCTTGTTTGAAATAGTTTGTTGATCTCTTCGAGGCAGCAGAAAAACCCCGTGTTAGCCAATAACTCTGTGTGTCGCTGACTGATCGCCACAGGCGAGGATTAATCGGTTCCCAAATCGTTCTAAAGAGCCACTTTACCTCATCAACCTGATAGAGGATATTAGCCAAGCAAAATGCTTAATCGCTTCAGTTAACAACAACAACAACAAAAAAGAGCCTGATTTGGGTTCCTTTAAGTGCTCCAGTTTTAATTTTCCATGTTGCTGTCTGATGCAGTCCCAAGAGACATCTCCTTGGACAGTCCCTTTTCTTCTCCATTGAGAAAGGGCCTCTTTCTCTGGGAGTTCTCATTGATATCTTTAATTGTGAACATTATTCCCATGCACGTGACTCTGGGGTCTAAATCTTTTTATTTTCTACCTCCCCATCTTGGCTATTCACTCACAGCCTCATCACAGTACTTGGTGGTTACGTGCCCCCAGGGCTGAGTGTTTCCTGGGAATGTCTTCATCTTTCCCAAGTTTGCTTTCTCTGATGAATTTCCACCTTGTGCAAGAGATGTTGTTCAGACACACCAGACCCTGAGCTTTTTCTTGAAAAAAATGCCTGTTGCTTCCTCTGAAACATCGTTAGGATTTGCTTTTTGTTTTAATTTCCCTCAATGGCAATTTTTCCATGCCTTTATTTTTGCCCAGCCTGGTGTTAATGGTTGTTTTTGTGTTCCCCCAGTGCAGGACACAGCTGCCATCCCACTTCTGGTTTGGACAAAGGTCACTCCTCCAGCTTTCAGGGTGAGGATCTGAGCAAGAACTTGGACACTTCCAAGATGGGAAACCCAGAGCCAGGTGCCTCAGCTTCCACATGCACTCTGGCAGCCAAATAATTGGGCATTAAACCACATTTTTACTGAACAATTTGGGGTGTCCCATTTGGGGTAAGCACCACCTGGTGCTCCAAGCACTCTCTGCTGGGACAGGCAGTTTGGAGCTGGACTTTGCTGATCCCTGTGGATCCCTTCCAACTCAGGATATTCGATGGAGTGGCGTGAACAGATTAATTTAAAATGTGCTGGGGTGGCTCTTTACATTCAACTGTGAAAACACTCAAGGAGAGAAATTCCTAGAACCAGCCTTTGCTCTGCTGGCAGTTCCCAGCCTGAAACCGTTTCCAGCGCAACCGCTGATCAACCTACCCCGATTTTCTTTTCAAGCTCCCCTCAAAAAGAAAAAAAATCACAGCCAAGGGTAGAAAATTTGCCAGGCTCTTTGGGAGCGTGTTGGGAGTTTCGGGTGCTGGGGACACCGGAGCCAGCAGCCATCCAGGCTTCTCCAAACTCCTAATTTTGCAGGGAGATCTCGAGCTAACGAGCTGTCAGCCGAGTGCCTTCGCACCCGAGGCAGCCGTGGGCTGAGCTCCTGGTTCTTTATACCTATTCCAGCAACTTCTGGGCTTTGCAATAAGCGTCTGCAAATCCAATTAGCGTCTTTCTTTGTGGCACTGGATGCTGGCAGAGATCCGCTGTGCTGCTGCCATCTACAGTAGGGCCAGTGCCAATGGATAAGAAACAGCCCTTATTTGCATATTCAAGTATGCAAATGAGACACCGCAGCTCTCCTTCATTTTTGTTTTTAAATTTTTTTTTTTTTTTTTTTTCCAGAGTCTTGCCTCAAAGATCCTTGTCTCGGGCTGAAAGGTGTGTGTTTAATCTGGCTTGGCCCATGGTAGGGGACCATGCCAAGGGCTGGTTCTGTCCCGTGAGAGTTGGGGATGATGGAAAATAAAGTGGAAAAAAGACTTTGCACTGCGCTTATCCCTGCCTTGGCCAGGGATGGGAAAGATTTCGGGTGTGTTTTCCCAGGTTCCAGCCCTGGGAAAGGACAACACGTTCTTTCTCTCTCCTGTCTGTGCACACCACGGATGCTTGACAGGCCGAACGTGGCTGTTCCTCAGGAGTGTGAGCAAAGGAGGAACAGCCAGGGTGTTGAGATCAGATGAGTCCTGGTGCTCCAGTGGGGAAAGTCCTGACAGAGCAGCCCACACTCTGGTGTCTCCCCAGTCACCAGACAGGCAGAGCCACAGCAGAGCCCAATCCAGCTCTTGGGATGATCTGAGGAGCAGGCAACTGCAGACAAAACTGCCCCTCAAGGCACCTCTTCCCTCCCCTGGCTCCCTTTCTCTGCAGAACACAGCACTGGCCCCCTCAAACACACACACAGCCCCTCACCCTCTCCAGCAGCCCCTCCAGACCATCCTCATGCAGCCCAAGATGCCTGAATTGCTCATTTTTCAGCAAAAGTTCTTTCCTGTAGGTTTAGCATCCCTCACTGTGAAGTGGGCTGTACATCAACTGTATATTGACTGCAAGTCCCTGTCATGGTTTTGTATGTCTGTGCTTGTGGCTTGCCCTTCCTGTCTCTGGAGAAACGAGTTTGTTTCATTGTTTTTCATCATTCATTGTTATTTTCTCATTACTAATTTAGTTGCAGCCTTCCCTGCTTCTACTCTTGCACTGAAGACCACAACTTCTGTGGTCAGTCTGGGCTCTGAGTGGCTTGGACAACGGCCAGGGAACAAGCAAGGCTGATTCCAGCACAGAAAGAATCAGGCAGTGCAGAAAAATGATCATCTTGTAATAGCTCTAAAGGATTTGAAGATTAGGACACAAACCTCACATTTGAGCAGGGTTTCTCTGAGAAAATTCACTCTTCTACTTCATGCCCATGTGCAACTTGCTTGAGTGGAAAGATCATCAAGTTCTGGATGTCAGTGACTTCACTGCCTTCTCTTACAGCTGCAAAATGATTACAGTGGTCTTCACTCTCTTCTGCAAAGCACATCCCATGAACCAAGTGCTCTGTGGTGTTCCCATGATGAGCAGATCTGCAGCTAAAACCCAGAATTTATGATATTTAAGTAAGAAGGAGCAGAGATCTTCCTCCTGGTGTGGACCAAGGCTTTGCCAACCACAGCATCACGTCCTTGAGTGCAACCTCTGAAAATGTCCTGAACCTGAAGCTGAGGGAGGATGTGGTTTCTCTAGGGGCACCTGGGTGCTGGTCTGGTCTGTGTCTGGCACAGGGTCACCTTAGGGTGACAGGGAGAAGCTGTGAGTGAGGGCTGCAGCCACGCCAGCTCCTGGTTTGTTAATCAACACTGGATCCTGCAGGGAATCCTGTGCTTGTTTCAATCAGCTGTGAACCCCAGCAGTGTTTATTCTTCTAAAAAATGATTTTCTTTTGCCTGTTGTCTGCCTTCCCCTTCTGCAGTTCACACTCCACACTGCAGTGTTCACAGAACATATTTAACACTGGTGTAGTGTAGCAAGAGCCCAGATTGTTAATAACCAAAAACTCTGATTGCCAAAAAGATACTCCTAGCAACTACTAGCTGCATCTGGGAAAAATTACAGACAGCTTGGAAATTCTTTAGTTCCTTATTAATGAAGGACTTTGTAAAAAAACCCAACCCACACTGCAATACAGTTTAGCTTAACTACATTCTTTTGTGCCCGAGGAAAATCTAAATTATAGCATGCTATAGCTACTGAAAAACGCAGAAGGATTTAAATGTGCAATAACCCTCTGAACCAGAAGGGAGAGGGAAAATTTTCTTAGTAAGCGGGAACACAATGAGAATTTATTTTATTCTCTCTGGGTATTTAGTGCTGGTGAAAAGAGGCTGATGAATAGTCCCAAACACATCACGTCCCTTGCAGATGCAACACGGGCAGCACAAGCATCCTCGAACTGCCCCGCCAACGTGACCCAGTTCTGAATGAGCAGCACCAGCTTGCTGGGGGAGAAAGGAGCCTGTCACTATTCAGCCCCTGACCCCTGTGCTCCATGCTGTTAATGAAGGGGCCTCATTAACACCAAAGGTGAGCTTGGCATTATAATGGGCTGCTGAAGTGACACCCATCAATCCTCAGCGCTGGCTATTGAGCTGAGGGCACCTTCCCCTGGTGCTCTGCACATGGAGGTCAGCTTTGGCCAAGTGATGTAACAGCCTGGTGCTGCCAGAGCTGGCCAGACCTGCCACTGGGAGAATTTCACCAGCTGGATTTGTCCCAGGCTGAGTACAAACTGCTGGCACAAGGACAGCTGGAGAAGACTGGCCCAGGCACCTCATGTGGCCACTGCAGCAAACACAATCGTGGGACAATAGGAGGGAGGGAGATTCACTGTTGAAATCCGTGTCTGCTCTACACAGATCTGGTTTTGGCTGCTGCCAAAGTCTTTGAAAGGTGCCCATCTGCATGCTGAGAGAGAGGCTACCTTGTGCCTGGGGACTATCACCCTCAGCAGGGTAACCTTTAGGCCACTGAAAAATACCAGATGAGGGGGGAAATAGCTTGAAAAATGGAACCTGACAGATGGAGATCAGTAGGGAAGTCTGACCAGTACCAAAGAACCTGTTCTGGGTTCTGTTCTGGGTTAAAGAGCCCAAAAAGTGAGTAGGGATTGCTATCCCACAATGCCTGGAGCAGCTGTGGCTGCCCCATCTCTGGAAGTGTCCAAATCCAGGTTGGACGGGGCTTGGAGCAATCTGGGATAGTGGAAGTTGTCCCTGTCCATGGCAGGGGTGGGACTGGATGGGCTTTAAAGCCCCTTCCAACCCAAACCTTCCCATGATTCTCCAAATACACTGAGGCAGAACCTCTGCCAAGGCCCTCCCAGTGTTTGGAGGTTCCTAGGGCTCTAAGGTGGCAGTCCAGTGGCTGCATACTCATGCTTGCCTTGGTTCTGAACATCCTGAGCCCTTCTCATGCTGTGTGGAGCCTTTACCTCTCGGGACTGGTGTTTCTATTGCTATTTCCAGCCCCAGTGATTCAGCCTGGTGGTTTTGAGAGCCACTGGCATTTTCCAGGGGTAGTGGATCCCCAGCCTGGTGGTGTGTGATGCTCTCTGCACTCAGAGTGCATTGTGAGACAAAGCCAGAGCTCCTGGAGCTGTTTTTCAGAGCCTGTAGCATTCAAAGCCTCAGCCTGGAGAAAAGCAGGCTCAGTGGGGACCTTCTGGTTCTGCACAACTCCCTGACAGGAGGGTGCAGACATGTAGGGGGTAGGCTCTGCTCCCAGGGAACAAGGGACAGGACAAAAAACAGCCTCAAGTTGGTCCAGGGGAAGTTTAGGTTGGATATTGGGAAAACTTCCTCACAGAAAGGGTTGCAAAACATTGGAATGGGCTGCCCAGGGCAGTGATGGAATCACCATTGCTGGAAGTGTTCAAAAAACTTGTGGATGTGGCCCCTAGGGACATGGTTTAAGTGGTGGTGCTGCTGGGTTGGTGGCTGGACTCAATGATCTGAACCATTGTGATTGATTCTGTGATTGTATGTAATTATTAAGAATTTCAGATTTTTTTTGTGGATTCTGGGTCAGCTGCTCCCATGACAGATTCCCCTAAACTGTTTTTTCTGGAATGGTGTAAAAAGACTTTTCTCCTGCCTGTACAGCAACTGCAGGAGAGGTTGCCACACATGCAAATGTATGCAAATGTCCCCTGCTCTACCTGGCTCAGGTAGGATACCAGCTCAGAGAGTGCTGCACGCTGCACTGGGGGCTATGCCAACGTGCTGTGACTCAGGGCGTTTGGCTGGCCCTGCCATGCTGAAATTCAGCCCACTGAAACTTCAGCTTTATCAGTGCCATCGTCACCTGTGAGACAGGAGTGCCCCTGATTGCAGCAAAGCCATTTCTTAGCAGCGTGGCACGTCCTGAACAGCCTGGAGCTGGATTTTGTTGCATAAAAGCACAGCCAGTGCAGTTTCAAGGGAGTCAGGCTGGAATACAAAGTGACAAACACATGTGACAAACACTGTTTTGACCAACACAGGAAGGATTCAGAGCTGTCACTGTGGAGGCAGAGCTATAACAAATTCTTTCCCTTTGTTACTCAGCCATCAAATGAGCCAGGTAATGCCCTCCCATGAGCGGATCCATTGCACTCATAAAGTTACAAACCATCAATATTTGAGCTGGATGAAGGATACAATCAATTTGGACCCATTTCATGCAGTTTTGGAATTGCACTCTGCAAACATTGCAGGTACAGACTGCTTGGTTTGGGTGCCTGGGCATTTTTATAGCCAGGAGATTTATTTTAAATACTTGTGAAATGTGTCATGAAACATCTGACATATGTGGGAAACATATTCCTGCACCGTCTGGGCAGTGTGTGAGGTCGCTGGGGAACAGCTTGAAAACAGCAATCATTTGCATATGGATATAGGGTTATTTATTTGGTGACACCATCCCAGGGGAAGAGGGGCATGGCCCAGGTCTCTGTAGGTCACAGGCAATGTCAGGGGTGTTGAACTTGTGAGGAGTAAAACTGTGAGGGCAACTACAAATGGCTGAAGTGTTTGTGCCTGCAAATCTTTATTTGATCCTTGTAAAAAAGTTTTGTGGAGGGTAAGAGGCAGAAAGAGGAAAATAATGTTGTTTTTGACCCTTTGCTCTGTGATATTTTAATCACTAAGAGTCATAGAATCACAGAATGTCCCAAAGTGGAAGAGACCCACAAGGATCATGAGTCCAACTGCTGGCCCTGCACACACACCCCAACAGTCCCACCCTGTGCATCCCTGAGAGCGTTTGGCTTGAAGGGACCTTAAAAATCATTCAATTCCTAATCTTAATTGGAATCAATCTATATCTGTGTCTGCCTGTCAGGATGGTAAATGTTATTTAATGTTACATGGGTAAATTGTGAAGCCTGATAGGATGATTCATGATGAACAACACATGCAACTTGTTGCCATTTTTGCTCTGTTTCACAGATTTGGGTTTGATTTCACTTGTCAGTGCTCTGGTGGATGTTAATACTCGGCAATATTAGGATAGCAAACAGCAAAATCTCACATTCCTGCGTTTTCACACGACAGATCTTCATTGATTAATTTTTAAATTGGTCCCAGAAAGCACTTAGTGAGATATTGCAATTTGCACTTTATTGGCATTACATGGCACTATTCCTTGCTCCAGTTTAGCAAAATATATTCTTAAGTGTAAGTAAGTGCCATTGATATCAATGGAATTATTCATATTCTTAAAATTAAACATATGCTTAAACATTTCAGGGAGCTGAGACAGCTGGTGTCTTGTTGAAGGCCTATCCAAACAAATGCAGCTTCTACAGCAGATTGTGAAGTTTATAACCCCACACACAACTTCATGTTGAATATTTCAGCATTTCAGGTAAATCTTCGCCTTTTGTTAAATATTTGTGCCAAAGAGGCAAAGTGTGACAATTCAGTACAATCCAGTTTTGTGTTTGAACACATCTGTGAAGAACCTCTGCAGAACTGAGCTCATCAATAGGGACAGAAGTGACTCAATGTTCATAGAAAATGAATTTAAAAAGAAGTGGAGACCGACCATAATTGAAACCACCTTTTGAGCTGCAATGGGAAGGCACAGTAAAATTAATCCTTCCATTTTAGGTGTTTTGATAGCAGCCATTAGTGGGGAGTTCAAGTTATTCAAACCACTTTGCCAGACAGAAGGGAGCTGCTTGTTTTTCTTCTGCCAGCAGCAGTGAGAATGTCTTCCCAAGTGGAACCAAACCACAGGGGTTTATAGAAACAGCTGAAGAGATTATTTGATCTTTTGATTAAAACCTCATTTTTTGGTCAGCTGGTTTATTTACCCAGGTAATGGCTGTGCTTCTCCTTCCCCACATCTCTGTGATCCCTGGTCAAACACAGCCCTGGCTGTGGGTGCAGCTCAGACAGAAGGACACAGGCAGGGACTTTGACACCCTGCAAAAACAGTGACAGAGCATTCCCTGGAATATAGTGACAATATTCCCTGTCAGCTAGTCAGGACCTGATAGCTTCCACCTTTCCAGAACAACCATCAATATCTATGAAATCCTGGCATTTATGGTTAATTTTGTCTTCTAAGAAAAATGGACAGCGAGGATGTAGGGAAAACAACGAGGGGAAAAAAAAAAAAGTATCTTTCCTAGTAGTTGTGAAGTGGGTGGGACAGGACTGCCAGACCCCAAGTTGGAAATCCTGTGTCAAACCTCAAAAGTTATACTGGGAGTTGAAAGGACAAGACTTTTAAAAGTAATAATTCTTGGAGCTTATCTCTTTCCTTCCTGGGTTTCTCAGCCCTTTGTGTTTGTGGTCTCAAACTTTTGACTGCAGATAGGGGAGATTAAAACTAAACATAACATCTAAGCTGAATCAATGTTGGTTTGCCATGACTCCAGCAGAAGGTTCTTTAAATCAATCCTGAAGATTGCCAGGCTGTGTCACTAAAATCCCAGGACTGTGTGCCATCCGTTCCATGTTTCTAAACTACTCTGTCCTTTCTCTTTGAGGCACTTTAACAAAAAAAGATCTTTTCCAAAAGGCATAAGCGACACTCCAGTGAAGCAATTTCTTTTCCTGGCATTGTTAAGAGCAGGGACTGAGTTATTATTAATTACTTTTGCATTATTTATGCAGGTCCATGAATGTGCAATATCTTTTACAGATAAATCACTCTGCCTTGGAAAGTTTCCAGTCTGCCAGCCAAATCCTGGGAATCTGAAGCAGTGGGAGGCAACTGGTGCAGCAGAGCAGGTAAATGTTAATCCTTGATGCTGCAGGACTGGTGCCTTATCAATGATTTTTCTTTCGTTTGTTTTGCAATTGCACCAAATAGACTCAACTGATGCTGTTGTTTCCCAACCTCTTTAATCTGGCATCAGCTGACAGGAGCAGCCTCCATCCTCTTCCTCATTCCTGCTCCTTCTCTTGCCTCTCATTTGTTTTTTTTTTGTTGTTGTTGTTTTTTTGTTTTTTTTTTGTGTTGTTGTTTTTTTTTTTTTTTTTTGTGTTGTTGGTTTTTTTTTTGTGTGGGTTTTTTTTTGGGCGGGTTTTTTGTTTGTTTGTTTTGTTTGTGTTTTTTTTGTGGTTTATGCAGCCACGTGAAGAACCAAAGCAGGGAAATGATGTGGCAAAATTAAGGAGAGGTTTCTTTTTGCCCAGCCCAGCCCCCTGAGCACGGGGGCTTGCAGGTCCTCCTGCCCTGCCTGTTGTCCTGTGCTGAGCTGGTGTCACACCCGTCACACCCACACGGCCGAGGGTCCCGGGGCACAGGGAACCCTCACAACTCCCCAGGGTGTCGAGGAGGGGCCGCTGCTGCCTCTCACCCCCTGAGCAGTTCCCCATTCACTCTGGCCATCCCTTCATCCCGCTGAAAGTTTTTGGGCATGTTTGTCAGCTCTGCCCCACAGACTGCAGCCGTGGCTCCCCAGCAGGAAGGACAGAGCATCCCCAGCAGCTCGGGGACATTTTGGAAGTGCAAAACCAGGCTCTGTGCAGCCCTGGGGATGTCCAGACCACCGTCACAGGCTGGTTTTGGGGCTGCTTTGCTCTCTCAGGCTGCAGCCCCGCTCGGAGCAGGAGGCCCAGCCTCGGGTGCTGCCGCCCTTTTAAAGCTGCTTTGTGGGTTTCTTTTCTCTCTCTCTCTTTCTTTTTTTTTTCTTTTTTTTCCCCCCCAGGTTCCCAGGGCTGGGGATTCAGCTTCTGGCCTCATCCAGAAATCCCCGAGGGTTTCAGATCCCCACGAGGCCTCTCAATGTCTTGATCTGCTTGAATAGGCATTTTTAACGCGGCCCCGGCTGTCATCGGGGCCTGTTACAGTCACTCAACTGCAGCAACATTGTTCTCCCGGCAGCAGCGCCGGGGACACCTCCCTTATTTCCATACTGCACGGGGGAATTTGACCACTGGGCCGAGCATCCCACCGGGGCTCGGTGGCCGGAGGTGGCCAATTAGCCCCGCTCGCCCCCGGCCCAGCCCTTCATCCCCCCGGCCGCTCTCAGCATCTCCAGCCCGCCGGGCTGCTGGCGCCTGTCCATCTCGGCGGGTCCTGCCGGAGGTGAAGGTGACCCCCTTTTCCTGTGCCAGGGGCTCCCTGGCAACGCCGCCTTTTCTTTGGAAGCGGCCTCCTCCACCCCCTGACGGGGCTCGGGGCTGTGAAAGCCCCGCTGCACTTTTGAACTTGCTGCCGGCGCGTTCAGTGGCTGCGCGGGGCAGTGGCGGCGGCGGGGCCGGGCCCAGCGGGGACCCGGTGCAATTGCCCAGAAGTTATTAATAGGCTGGGGAAGAATGTGATGGGCCGGGGAAAGGGTGAGGAGGGGGGAGAGCGGCAGGGAGGGTCAGCGAGAGGGAGACGGGGTGATGAGGGGAGAGGTGGGAGTGGTGGCACGCAGGGGACACAAAGAGGCAAAGAGATGAGATGGGCACCAGGACGGGCAGACAGGGGCATGCACAGGCTGGAGATGCGAGTTCACAGTGCCCTGAACCTTGTACAGGCGTCTGAGGGGTGGCTGTGCTGGAGGAGAGGTGTCTGACCCCAGTGATGGGGGATGGAGAGAACGCAGGGACCAGGCCTGGGAGTCCAGTCCATGGCAAGGCATCCCTCTGCCAGGATGAAATATTACCCGGGGTTCATGAGCCAAATTTGCCATCTAGTGGCCCTGGGGACCATTGCAGAGGGAGCCACGAGGCAGCCGCGGCCATGGAGAAGGCACTGCCCATCGCTTTCTCCTCAGAGGTTAAATCCAGAGTGCTCCTGCTGTTGCTTTACTCGCAGGGGCCCGAAAATCGTCCCTGGAGTGACATTACCTTGGTGTGGCTGCCTTGCAAGGAGCCAGCCTCAGCCACCTGCCAGCCTTGGTGCTCCCCAGCGACAGTCCCTGCAGGCTGGGCCAGGACCCACACCCACTATAAGGCTCAGCTTTGCACTGTGAGAAGCAAGGTTTAGGGAACAGGAGAGTGTCCCGTGGCTGTGGGAGCAGCAGTGGGGACAACTGGAAAGCACTGTAGTGTCTTTCTCTGAGGTTTTACATCTCTTTGTTCCTGCAAAGGTAATGACATTTTTATCTAATGTCATAGAATCACAGAACCCCAGAATATCCTGAGTTAGAAAAGATCCTCAGGGATGATCAGTGCAGCCCCTGGCCCTGCACACACACCCCAACAATCCCACCCTGAGCATCCCTGAGAGCGTTGGCCAAACGCTCCTGCAGCTCTGGCAGCCTTGGGGCTGGCACCATTCCCTGGGGAGCCTGAGCAGTGCCCAGCACCCTCGGGGGGAAGAACCTTTCCCTGAGCTCCATGCCAAGCCCTGACACAGCTCCAGCCCTTCCTGGGCTCCTGTCCCTGTCCCAGAGCAGAGCAATCCCCTCCTTCAGCCAGCTTTGACCATCCTGGCTCCTTACCTCATCCTGCCCCCAGACAGCCCTCTCAGAAAGCAGAGGAGTCTCCAAGTTACCTTTGTGGCCTTTGGAGACTCAGAGCTGGGGAAGAACAAGAGCCACTGGGGTTTGAGAAAGGGGAAGAGCCTGGGGCAGGGCACCAGCAGAGCCTCTTTTGGGCTGTCACTCAGAATTTCTCTTTATAAACAGCTCTCCCTGGATCACAGAGAGCTTTGGCCACCCTGTCTATGGGAGTGACTGGCAGATGAGAGGATGTGATGCAGTCAGAGGAAAAAAATGGGCTTCAGTATAAGTCAGTGTCCAGAGCTTTAATGCACAGCTCTCCTGAGTAAGACCACATACATCAATAAATAGAGTTGATAATTAGAGCAGCCCCAACAAACCCAGCTGTCACCAGTTTGGCTTCAGTGTTCTACGCTGTGCCCTTGTCAGCAAGGGGTGCTGGTGCTTGACTGACACAGAGGACACAGAAGCAGCACCATGTCCCTCCCCTCCTCGTGGGGATCTGCTGGAGGAAATCTCCAGCTCCCTGAACACCAGTCTGGGCAGAGCCTTCAGAGGCACCTGTGGGCTCCCACCTTGCTTCATGCCCAGCCTCACAAGGCCTCAGCTGCTCCCTGCTACCACGCTGCCCCTGCCTGAGGAACAGGAGGGACACAACCGAGGTATTCCCCGTGTGAGCATCACACACCCCGTGCCCCAGGGAGGCCTGGGGGCACCCAGCTCTAGCACTGCTTGTGGGGCTCCTCCAGGGTGACATAGGGCACCACAATAGGCCACGAGTCGCTGGGCCAGTATTCCAGCTTTGGCTTGAACGAGGGCATCTCGTAGGTGACGTCAAAGTAAATGACCAGCGGGCAGCAGTACATCAGGGACATGGCTATCAGCAAGTGCCTGCCAAGGAAACCAAAAACCTGTGTTGGACAGAGGGATCTTTGCCTGCTGGCACGGTCACCCTGAAGCTGCAGCCCCCAAAGGTCCCACGAGGACTGCAGGGAGTGTGGGTCCTGCAGGGTTTGTGCTTACAGGGAAATCCTGGCAGAGCTCTGTGAGCTGGGCTGGGGACAATTCCTGGTGCAGAGGGGCTGGGGTGACATAGGGACTCATTCCAACCATTCCCCATTTCCTGGCTGCGTTGTCTGCCCCAGCCATCCCAGTGCTTTGTGAGGATGGATCTGAGTGTGCAGCACTTGCAGCCCCATCTGGGCAGGCACTGAAATGTCAGGTCCAAACAAAGCCCTGCCTTTCCATTTGGCTGCTACAATAACCCCAAGGAGGCTGCACTTCACACAGCACCCCGGGAGCAGCCACAGCCCTCTGAGAGCCAGCTGCCCACCTGGAGGGACTTCTGGAATCATTTCACTTGCAAAACACTGCTTGGCTGGTGTGGAGGAGGAAAGAGACATTAAACACTGGTTAGGGCCAAATCCTGGGGCTGACTGAGGAGAAGCACCCCTAGTGACAGGAAAGGGGGAGAGGGTGAGGAAACAATGCAGCTGAGTGTCTCATCTTGGCTGCTGTTTCTCTGCTGTGCACCTTTCATCCCAGGAAATGTTTGGGCTGGGGTTTCTGGAGCCCTTACCAGAAGCTGTGGAAGTAGGGGAAGTTGATGGACTGCCAGAGCCAGCAGAGCCACCGGTCACTGATCCAGCTGGTGATGGCCAGTGCCCACCACATCACCATGACCGCGGCCATCCGGTGAACCCGTTTGTCATTGCACCTGCAGGACACAGCGAGGGACAGGGAGCACAGTAATCGTGTTGGAAGGAAAGGGAGTTTTAAAGAGGGCTGGTTCCTGCCTGCACATGCAGTAGTGCAAACCCCAACAAGCTCCTTCTGGAGAATTCCACAGGAAGTGGAGAAGTGTGGCTCTAGGGAGAGGATTTGTGACTGATTTCTGGATGTGAGGATGATGCTGGGAGATGCCAAAGCACTCCTGTTTTTCTCTCTAGACCCTGGTGGGTTCTCCCAGCCCCACACTAGTTCCCAAATACCCCACAAAGGGGAAGGAGCTGCAGAGATGGCAGCCAAGGGGGAGAATCATGGACTCATAGAACTGGAAAGGCTGGAAAAGACCTGTAAGTTCATCATGCCCAACTGTTAACCCAGCACCACCACCATGTTCAGCACAAAACCCTGTCCTCAAATGCCACATCCACGGGGTTTTTGAAAACTTCCAGGGGTGATGACTCCACCACTGTCCCATGGGTTGTCCCCATTCTGCGTGGCCACCCGGGCCAGGTGTCCTTGTACCCCACTGCCCACAGTCCTGCCTGGGCCTCTGCCTGGCCCCTCCCCAGTACACGTGGCTGGTGAAGACTTGGGCTCAATTCACTGTGGAGGACAGAGTCACTGCCCAACAGGAGCACAGCTGGACCTGCAGGTAACCCCTGAGCCCCCTCCTTACTTCTTGAGCTCCCGCCGGGTCACGTACAGCAGGTGGAAGGCGATGCAGTTGAGCGCGTAGGCATTGAGGGTCGGCTTGACAAAAGACATCAAGGTGCTGATCACGCTGGTGATACCAGTCAGCCAGAAGAAATGCCTCCTGAGGGGAATTGGGAGTGAGTGTCAGTGCCCCCAGGGCTCACAGGAGGGGAGGGTAAGGATGGGAAACATCCTGATCCTGTCCTGAGAGGGGAAAAGCTTCTCCAGCACCTGCTGTCTGTTTGCACGTGGCTGACCTCAGTGTCTGTGAGGTCCTGGCAGCAAGGCTGAGGTAGCAGCCCCCAGTGGGTCCGTGACAGACCCGGAGCACAGCCCAGGAGGCAGCCCCTGCACTTTCATGGTGATGCCAGGGATGAGGCAAAGGCAGGGAGCTCTGCACGGGGAAGCGCTGCCAGGCAGGACTGCTCAAACACCGATTTGGGCTCCCTGGGCAACAATAGGGCTCAGAGGGGCCTTTCACATGCAAATCCCTTCGCAAGTCCCTTCCCTCTCCCTCAGCCCCGTCTCCACGGTGAACTCCTGGTGACCTCCTGTTCGGCATGGGAAGAGCAGACTTGGAGCAGGTCTTTGCAAGGAACTGGGCTGGCTCAGAGGGCTCCAGCCACGAGGGGACATCCTCAGAGTAAAGCCCTGCTGGGTTCCCATTTCTGCTGGTCCACGCCCTCCCAGTGGCCCCATCCTTTCTGCTGGGCTCCTCCAGCCCAGCCAGCCCTCCTTGAAATGAGGGATGTATCCATCTTGTCCTATGGGAAACGCCCTCAGCCTTGAGCGACAGCTCTCTGTGGATGATAGAGGATGCTGGAGCAGATTGACAGAGTGAGTAATTGAATGTTAATGTTCAGGAACATTTCATTTCCTAATTAATTTTGAAATTCTCCATGCAAAGTTTGCTCTGCAGCGACACAAACACAAACAGCTCCAGCTGAGAGGAGCCTGGCACAGGAAGGTTTTGACTTTTCCTCTGTCAGCACCAAAAGAAGGAGGGCCTGGTCCTACAGCCCTTCAGNTCTCTCTAGACCCTGGTGGGTTCTCCCAGCCCCACACTAGTTCCCAAATACCCCACAAAGGGGAAGGAGCTGCAGAGATGGCAGCCAAGGGGGAGAATCATGGACTCATAGAACTGGAAAGGCTGGAAAAGACCTGTAAGTTCATCATGCCCAACTGTTAACCCAGCACCACCACCATGTTCAGCACAAAACCCTGTCCTCAAATGCCACATCCACGGGGTTTTTGAAAACTTCCAGGGGTGATGACTCCACCACTGTCCCATGGGTTGTCCCCATTCTGCGTGGCCACCCGGGCCAGGTGTCCTTGTACCCCACTGCCCACAGTCCTGCCTGGGCCTCTGCCTGGCCCCTCCCCAGTACACGTGGCTGGTGAAGACTTGGGCTCAATTCACTGTGGAGGACAGAGTCACTGCCCAACAGGAGCACAGCTGGACCTGCAGGTAACCCCTGAGCCCCCTCCTTACTTCTTGAGCTCCCGCCGGGTCACGTACAGCAGGTGGAAGGCGATGCAGTTGAGCGCGTAGGCATTNCAGTCCTGCCTGGGCCTCTGCCTGGCCCCTCCCCAGTACACGTGGCTGGTGAAGACTTGGGCTCAATTCACTGTGGAGGACAGAGTCACTGCCCAACAGGAGCACAGCTGGACCTGCAGGTAACCCCTGAGCCCCCTCCTTACTTCTTGAGCTCCCGCCGGGTCACGTACAGCAGGTGGAAGGCGATGCAGTTGAGCGCGTAGGCATTGAGGGTCGGCTTGACAAAAGACATCAAGGTGCTGATCACGCTGGTGATACCAGTCAGCCAGAAGAAATGCCTCCTGAGGGGAATTGGGAGTGAGTGTCAGTGCCCCCAGGGCTCACAGGAGGGGAGGGTAAGGATGGGAAACATCCTGATCCTGTCCTGAGAGGGGAAAAGCTTCTCCAGCACCTGCTGTCTGTTTGCACGTGGCTGACCTCAGTGTCTGTGAGGTCCTGGCAGGAAGGCTGAGGTAGCAGCCCCCAGTGGGTCTGTGACAGACCCGGAGCACAGCCCAGGAGGCAGCTCCTGCACTTTCATGGTGATGCCAGGGATGAGGCAAAGGCAGGGAGCTCTGCACGGGGAAGCGCTGCCAGGCAGGACTGCTCAAACACCGATTTGGGCTCCCTGGGCAACAATAGGGCTCAGAGGGGCCTTTCACATGCAAATCCCTTCGCAAGTCCCTTCCCTCTCCCTCAGCCCCGTCTCCACGGTGAACTCCTGGTGACCTCCTGTTCGGCATGGGAAGAGCAGACTTGGAGCAGGTCTTTGCAAGGAACTGGGCTGGCTCAGAGGGCTCCAGCCACGAGGGGACATCCTCAGAGTAAAGCCCTGCTGGGTTCCCATTTCTGCTGGTCCACGCCCTCCCAGTGGCCCCATCCTTTCTGCTGGGCTCCTCCAGCCCAGCCAGCCCTCCTTGAAATGAGGGATGTATCCATCTTGTCCTATGGGAAACGCCCTCAGCCTTGAGCGACAGCTCTCTGTGGATGATAGAGGATGCTGGAGCAGATTGACAGAGTGAGTAATTGAATGTTAATGTTCAGGAACATTTCATTTCCTAATTAATTTTGAAATTCTCCATGCAAAGTTTGCTCTGCAGCGACACAAACAGCTCCAGCTGAGAGGAGCCTGGCACAGGAAGGTTTTGACTTTTCCTCTGTCAGCACCAAAAGAAGGAGGGCCTGGTCCTACAGCCCTTCAGTGACCTCAGAGCTGACCCCTTGCAGGCAAACTGGGGGATCTATGGGTCACTACACCTCAGTGTCAGTGTCCCATCCCTCCCCTCAGAGCCTGCACCCTGTCCCTCGTGTCCCTCTGTGTCATACCTGGTCTTGATCCACTTGGGGAAGTAAGCCTGTGGGTACCAGAAGGAATAAGCCACAGCCAGCGTCCAGAGGATGGAGAGCTCATCCAAGAGCTGTCCCACGTAGCTCAGGGTCATGTGGAAGTACATGGAGAAGACGCCTGCAGGGAGTAAGGGCACTTTGAGATGACAAAACTCCATCCTCCCACAAGCCCACGGAGAGCCGTTCCTGAAGATCCACCATTCCTGAACAGCAGGGAGTGGATTTTGGTGTTCAAGGGGGCTGGGTCAGTCCAGTCACACCATGGGGAGTTACAGGGCTGGAAGCTGGCAGGCATCATGGGCTGCAGGCTTCAAACAGACCTGGCTGCTTGGTTGCCCACCCGAG